>JAULBZ010003010.1:0-17393 GCA_032360805.1 Neoturris breviconis
TTGAATATGATTGCAAACTTCTTTGTTGAAAGTTCTCATTTTGTTTTGTTAAGAACAATTTATTTCCTTCAACAGCTAATGGTAAACTTTTTTGCCAGTATAGACTCTCTTTGGTGAATCTTAAAGGGAAACTGCACATGTTGGGCATCCTTTTTGCAACATCTTGTAAAAACATGGTACATATCTCATCTTGATTACAACGTAGAAAACGGGTAGGTTCATTAACTCTTATACACCATTCAGGATATCTGTTATACAAATTGTTAAAGAATATTTTTACCATACATGACAATACACAGACCCCAGCGAGCAAAAACTTGTTCAATGTCCGCAGTAAAGACGCTAGAACAATGCTGAAAACATTTGAACATGTTTTTGCCCCTGGGACCACATATGGCAATAGAGTTAGTATAAGAACATGAAGTTGTATTCAGTGGTATTTCACTGTGCTATGTTAAGATACTCTACTTATCCCCTCAAAATTATGAATTCTGTGGTATTTGGGCGTTTGATAACAGTAAATGGCTTCAATTAATTTACTCTATTGGGAGAAATCTTCGTTTCATGTCAATTTATTCTCTACATAGATGGGACTACATATGGCAATAGAGTTAGAGTTATAAGGACATGAGGTTGCACTCAGTGGTATTTCAATGTGCTATATTAAGACAATCTACTCATTTCCTCAAAATGATGTTCCTATTCTGCTGAACAGATATATGTGATATTTGGGTGTTTGATATATTGGGAGAAATCTTCGTGAATACGATTTTGGTCCTATTCAAAGTTGAGATTTATTTTTAATGTCAATCTCTTCTCTACATAGATAGCTACGGACGTTTTGAAGGCATTTTTTTATGGGTTAACGGTATTTCCTATGGTTAAGATTTAGTACTTACTGCACAGAGTATTGTTTAAATAAAGTAAATAATATGATGGATAAACTATTAGAAACTTTTTATTTCTAAAAAAGATTTTTCCTATTTTTCCTTAATAGTGTAGATTTAACATATTTTATCCAAATCAATAGCCAGATCTATGCAAATATATAGAGACGCAAAATCAGCAAATTTGTGCATTTTTTGATGATGTCACGACCATAAAATTGCATAAAATTGATCATTGTTCATACTTCTAGTCATTTCTGCATTGTTCAGACTTTTGATTTGGATGGGAGTGGCCACTGTTTAAGGAATTGTCCCCATCCAGCAAAATTAGAAAAACCTGTTTATCCATCATTCTTTTTTGCTTTATTCAAGCAGAATAGTTTGTCCAGTAAGTAGTAAATTTCAACTAAATATCATTAAACCTTAATAAAATGGCTTCAAAAGGTCCTTAATTAACTAAATAGAGTTTTTTCTGTAAGGATTAATGTTGTGGAAGAGACCTTTCAATTGGAAATTCATGAAATTGTGAAAGGTTCTTCCTACAAAATTTTCTACCAATAAGATAGTAAAGATCAGAATTATTTTTCAAAAATAGTCACTTTGGTAGATTAAAAGAAGCTAAAAAATAAGGTAAATTTGGATAAAATAAATCTGAGTCAAAGACGTTGTACTAGTATCTTTACTGCGGACTTTGAACGAGTTTTTTGCTCACTAGGAGGTGTGTTGTATTAACAAGCATGCAATTGATTTAATTCCATAGTACAAAAAATCATTGACGCAATACTCTGAATATATTACTTTGAAGCTGGCTACTGAACTCCAGGCCTCTAAATTCACGACGGCATTCCCCTGTGGGCTGCAAATTAGTCCCCAAAGATGCTCCTCCACATGGGAATGCCGACGTGAATTTCAAGGCCTGGAACTCCATCAAAATAATGCATCAAATGTGTGCCATCATTATCTTGATTTGATTGCGAAGAAAATAATTCCTTAGCTAGATGCTTGCAGCTTGCTAGTCATGTTATTGCCACAACAAGCCTGTGCTTTTATATACACCCACAAGAATAGGATGAGATGTAGTGAGACAGGACTACAAGGAAAACATCTTGTTTTTGACATGATTAATAGACCTTGAAGAATTGTCATATCACCACCTAGTAAAGGTCAACATTGATCCAATGTCATGCAGGGATACACAAGAATAAATTTGTCTCATTCACTTCACAGGATATTAGTTTTGGTAGACTCAAGTTTTAAAGAAAAGATACGTAAATGCACTTGAACCACCAAAGCAAACATTGAAAAACAAATGACAGTCATCGGCAGGAAGACGGTAACCATACTATATAGAAACACATATGGAAATTATAACTCTTATAATTACCCTATTATGTTGCTGTCTGGTCTACACAGTTCAAGGACAGCATGATACTCTCCAGTGTATTAGCTACCATGCACGTAATGTGTATTTCCTCATGGCTTTGCACAGTCTTAGTGCGGTGTTAATGTGCAGGGGAGTGTCCTTTCGCGCTGTGCTGCGTCGTTTACCAGGATCATATTTGTCACAATTAATTTCTTAACTTACTTAATATGCATTAGCATATATTTGCTTTTATCTGTATCTATAATGTGTGTGTGCAAGTAAACTGAATTATTTTATTAATTATTATCATTTTTATTTTCTGAATTATAGTTTTACTGTTTTTGTTATGTTTCGAATGAAGAGCCATGCAAATGGATATGTTGAAATAAATTCAATTATCATTATTATTATTAACTGTCACATAATAGCTGTTACTTAGATTTTAATTTATGACCTTGTCAGTCAAACAAATCGTTATGAACTGATATCCTAAAACTACTACTGGTGAAAGGTGCAATATAGGCTAGCACATTCGTTCTGTAACCAGCAGGAGGCCAAACTTGTGTATCTCCTGGATGGGTATAATAACAAATGAATTATATTGATCTAGTACCCAGCTAACATTCCCAAATATGATAACTAAACTACTTTTATGTCAGAAACTTTCACAGAAAGAAACTTTTGCATTTTTTGGGCAAATCTAAAAACATTTATTCCTGAGAAGTTATTTAGATGGTCCAAACGTGAACGTTTAATAATGGTCTTGCTAAATTTTTTTTATTCTTTTAGTCCCTTTCCGGGATAGTTTACGCCTGTAAACTTTTTCTAAGTGGGTCCAACTGCAAAAGTTAATTCTGGAAGAAAAAAAATTGAAATGACTTGTGAAGGTTTCTTTTCATGAAAATTTCTGACATTAAAATATGTAGTAAAGGTAGTTGTATGGGAAGTCAGTACAATTGAAATATCAAGATAAAAACTTTTATGGGAAAATTACTTTCCTATCTAAGCATGGCATACATTCCAAGATATTTTTTAGACTTTTTTAAGCTTGGTAAAAATCTCTATAAAAAATTCATTTATTTTTGTATATATTCACTATTTTTAACTACATAAAATACTTTTATAAGAGACAATTGTAAGATTTTGCAAATTTCAAATTGAGAAGAAAAAATTAAAAGAAAAATCAATGTTTAATTACATAACCAAATTTAAACCATCTCACTAAAATAAGTACACGTTTTCCCAGCCGGCAAAAACCTGTTCAAAATCAGCAAAATAACATTAGAACAACGTTCTTTGAACATTGCTCTAACGTTATTTTTCTGACTTTGAACAGGTTTTTGCCGGCTGGGTTGGCATCTAAATTTAAGTTAATTTAAGTTAATCATAATGCCATTTATTTAAGTAAAGGTATGTTACATTTTGCCTTTGGTTAATCATATCCTTGAAAGATTTTAACGATCTGTAAAATAGAATTATGTACCAAATTGATCTTATCAAAATAATCCAAAAACCATAGGGGGAGGAAAAGTTCTAATGATTAAGGGTATGTTTTTAATTTGCACATGTTTTGTGTATGAATATCTGTTAGGGTATTGGCTGGAATCTTATAAGATGGGAGCTTATATTGGGTGAAGTGTATATAATAGAAATAAGGTGACATCATTGACAGCAAGTGCCTGTTTCTTAGAGTTTGCCGGATAGTCCGTAACTGTTGAAATTCAGCGGCAACTTGCAAAGTGGGAAAAGATTTGGTTTGATTGCCTGATGTAACTATCAAAAATTGATTGCACAAACTTGGAAAAATAATACGTAATCTGAGAAATCATAAAAATTTCCATATATTCTTTTGTTAGAATGGTTCTTCCATTAATTCGGTCATTCATGCTAATTCATCCTTATCAGAAAACAATTTCCTAATACATCTTTTTAATCGACATTTTTCTCTGTTTAGGTTTTTGAGATTGATAAAGGAAAGGACATAGTTTTAAATGGGTGGAAAAACTGCAAGAATAACAAATGCCGTTCAAAAAGTCCGAGTTTCACCTTCGATTAATAGTTTAAATCCTTACATTTAAGACATTTTAATAACAATAAGACAGACAGATGGACAATTGTTAATTGTTTTGTTATTTTATCTGTGTGTTCTTTAAAAGAAAATAAAAATCTGAAATGTCTCAGAAACCAGGTTAATCAAAAAACATTATTTGACCTGCGTTAATCTTATTTGAATACTAATACTTGGACTCAATTGGCGTTAATTTTCTACAAGTTAATTGTCCTTGCGTTATTACTATTGTGCCTTAATTTCCTGGAATAAGGTAATATAAAACATACTGTAACTTTCCAATGTTGACGTATATCATCATATATTTTAAATGGAGCTCGAGCAGGAATTGAATGTGTGATTGAGTCTATACGACCACGTTTTAAGCTATAACAATAATACAAAGAGCAAGTTAGCAAATTTGGTATTGTGCAAAGAATTACTAAGCTGTTTCATAAGTCATATACTTATTGATGTCAGTTTTAGTCAAAATTGGTAAAAAGTTCTAAAGTTTTACAGTTAAAATTCCATACTTTTATTAGGGACAAATAGGATTAACAAATTTTGTGTGTACCGACTTATTATCGTGGGAGTGCATTTCGCGAACATTTATAATTATAGCTTAAAATACATTTTGTGGGTGTTTATTTCTGTGGGTTAGGTCAAAAACTGCAAAATCCATGAAATATAATGCTGTCAAGGTAGAACATAAATTGAAATAACTGTCAGATATCACTTGTGGAAGAGTATTTTCAAAGCTGATAACCATACTCAAAAAACACTCTTCCACAGGTGATGCCCAGTAGTTATATTGAGGCTTGCACATGGCAGGAAACAAATGGTATTCCACAAAAGTCTATTAGAAATAGGTTTGGACCCTTATTTGATCTTTGAGTCATAAAAGCTGGTTTCCACTTCTGTTGATAGCGAGATCTGGTCGCAGTCACTAGGGAATACAATATTTTGATTGGCCAATGCGTTTTTTCGTTCACCTGGTGGCTTAACCTAGCTTATTTATAATCATAAATTAAATATAATTAATATGAACGACCAGTATAACTATGAACACCCATTAAGACCGGATTATTCCTTAATCTCACATTCCACGGTGACATTAAGAAATTTAAGATTCAAAATAACATTATTTTGTTTGTCACCCTGAAATGTAATTAGAAAATAAACGAAGGATACCCTACTTCAAGCATGGTGACATCAATAATGAGAATTAATGAATAGCTTGATTGGTTGGTGAATAACATTATAAATTTCTTTTTCAAGCTTGAGTATAGAAACATTTCAGGCGTCTGAATTTACGTGAATTCAGAGGCCTGCATTGAGACTGAAATTGTGCTAAACCCTAAACAGAAAACATGCAATGTAAGAGCAATAATAATTACTGTGGAGGAGTGATTTTTAGCATAGCTTTAGGCTACAAAGCCTGAAGCTATGCTTAAAAATGCCTTCTCCACAGTGATTATCTACTCTTATTTCAACCACTGCTCAGCCTTGACTAAAAGGTTCTTATAAAAAAGTACATAATTTATATAGAAACATTTACCTTGGTAGAACATAACAAGTACAATCTTCTAATGAATAGCCTTGAATTATATAGTTAGGATTTCTCTTGAAATTCCATAATGATTCAAAATCAACCATAAAATCTTCAACCTTATAATATAAAAATAATAAAATATCACTTTCAGGCTGCAAAAACATTAAACAAAAATATAAACTAACTGGCTTGATTGATTACTTATGGATGTGTGTTGGTGGAGATATTCATGTAAATGTCTTTAAACGAATTATGTTTGACTTTCCAAGCCTGGATATAACTTCCAGTTATCATCTTCATAGTTAAAGTCTCTAGAGATCTCTTCTGTTAATTATCAATAATATATGTACCTGTACTGGAGGCATCTTGACTAAAAAGGCTTCTACAGCAACACATATTTTATCTGTGACAGAAACTTCAAGACCTACAATTAAAATAATTGGAACAAAAAGTTCATGTGATCTTCAGAAAAATGTTTTTAAGATTAACATGGGAGAGGCAATGGGTCTGAATTTTAAAAGGAGGTACTTCAGGAGAAGGTATTTCATTTCTATCAATTTTTTTTCTGTAAGATTTTTACAGATTAACCTAACAAAAATTAACAGTTCACCAAATTAATATCTGCACTGAAATGTTAACAAACTAACGATTGATTGGTTCGTTCAGTGATGAGAAAACAAAATCAAGTACAATAATACTTCAAGAAAAGAAATTTTTGGGTCTTTTCGCAAAATTTTAACCTGATCATTCGTGAAAGTTTATTCACACAAAATATTTCACGTCGGTTCATTGACGAAAGTTGATTTCCACAAAACACACAAAAAAAATTTTTTCCGAATGATATTACTCCAAACAAAAGTCAATACAATATCTAGTCAAATGCTTGTAAACTTGTACAATGATTGTATTTGTGATTTAATACAATTCATCAAGTTATACATGCATTTGTTTTTCTATTTTGCCACTCTTGCAAAATTTATTCGGGTCAAATATTTCATATCCACTCATTCGCGTAAATCAATTTCAACAAAAAACGTTTTTGTTTCTTTTTTTCACTCGCAAAAGTTTCTAAACCATGATAGTACAATTCTTCAAGTCATGTGATATCAAATAAATTATTTTACTTGCTTAAAAATACAGTATTCAATAATGCGAACAGAGGTTCATAGCATTATTTATTTTAAAACATGCAGAAAAAATCAAATATGATGGATAAATACCTCAATAAATACCTATAACTCAAAACAGAACAAAAAAATTATAATTATACACTTTTCACTTCCACTAGATGACACTTCTGATAACGTATGTCATAAAAAATATTTATTTACTTGTTTTTAATATTGAACTAAAAGTCTAATCCCTGTGATACTTCCCATTCAGAGATATTTCACACTTTCACTGACACTACTGCCACAAAGAATTTGTAGCCCTCTTCCACAGGAGAATGCTGACGTGAATTCAGGGGCCTGATACATTTGGTAAGTACAATAATTTACCTATTGCTGGAATTTTATCACAATCTTGCAAAAAACTTCTCCCTATAACATACGAAAAGATGGATGAAATTGATGGTGAAATTGATTTACTACAAACACTATCACCCCAAAGGACCTCCGTTTTCGTTTTCGTTTCCGCTTTCGTCCACTGGGTTATTATTTAAATAAACACCTGGGTCTAGTCGTTCGAAAGACAATTAGTTTAATCCACGATTAAAATAGTATTTTCGTGACATTTGCTTGGTAGAAAGTAGTTTTAATCCAGGATTAATCCTAGATTAGCATTAATCAGCTTTCGAACAACTGGGCTAATGCAAAATTAAACTTATCGTTTTCAAAAAATTATATACAAAAATGAATAAAATTAACGCAAAAATTATGGTGAATAAATGAAAGAGAAATAGAGTGATGCAGAATTTATTTAGTTGTTTGATTATCATTTTTAATATATATTCTTTTAAAGATGCAACAATACACACTACAAAAACACTACCTGTCTTTTAACAAAACATGATGAATATTACACTGCTTTTATATGAATGGATAACCTTATTGCATAAAACTATCGAATAATACTAATTTGAATAATAAGGGATCTTCTATCGTGTGATTCAAGTACAGCTTCATATTAATTTGCATTGTATTCATTTCACGTGGACTAAATCATCCTTTCTTTGTTTAAAAAAAAGAGTAATATAACAACAGCAGCAGGAAACATAGTTCCAGTATACCAGTGTTCGAAATAAGAGTAAATAATCACTGTGGGTGAGGGACTGCTTCAGGCTTTCTAAACTGAAGCAATGCCCAAAAATCACTCCTCCATAGTAATTAATTTGCTCTTATTTCGAACACTGTATATTTGTACATAAAATGTAAGATTAATAAAATTGTCTAACTATTCAAAAAATGTAATGGTACTGATATGACACAGCACAGGTGTACCTTTAACTAAAAATGAAGCTGTCTTGTTCCAAAATGGTGCCAATTTCTGATAAAGTGTATACGTAAAGCAATACTGAAATAACTCGGAATCAACTTCAAGTTTACTGCTAAGCTAAAATAAGATAATAATAAACTTTCTTTCTTGTATAAGCATGAAGGCAATTGCAGGACATTACCTGTGGAAGAGTGTGTTATATTAACTATATTAAAACACTTCTACGTGGAGTGATTTCTAATAGTTATTTTCAGGTTTATTTGTATAAAACCAAGGTAGGCGTAATATATTATCTGCAAGAAGAGTGCAACCAGTGCTTTTCTTATGTGATAGTACTATAGGTGCAGTACAATTAGCAAGAAACTTTACATCGAGGAAGAGGTCAATTTTTGTCTGCATATCTTTGCCAAAAAATGTATATGAAAGTGTTCTTTAGGGTAGTATTCGTCACGGTTAGATGTACACAAGTAGCACTACAGCTACCATTATGAAATTAAACATTTTTTTATATAACCTGCAAAGATTTAGTTTTCATATAAACAATAAAGCATTGTACGTAGAGATTCTAAAGTTATGCATACATGTTACAATTATTGGACTACCATCTTGGCCAATGTTTATTCTAATATAAATATGGTAGACAAAACTGACCAATTAATCATAGTGTGTAATTAATAAAAAAAAAAAATTTGAAGTGAATTTAACAAGCATAGGAAGTTAACTCAGCCAGTGAGAGAGCACCTCCAACCATGTCAAAGGAAATTTAAAGGAATTGCTCAGAAAAACGAGTCTCAGCTCAAAAATAATATTATTTTCTTATAAAAAATTGCTCTTATCGGATCACTGATTATCACAAAAATAGAATTCCAAAACAATAGCCTAATCTACAGACAAAGATCGATTCTCCCTCTTAATGTTAATGCAGATTATTTTTTGCGGGGATTAAATTTTGCAGATTGGAATGAATTTTAGGCATTTCACAGGGATTTATTTTCGCTGTTCCGCTGTTTCTTAAACTTTCACTGGAATTTATTTTCACACTTGAAGACAACCTGGAAAACATTGCAGAATTTATTTACGTTATCGAGTGCTGTAGATTTCATTTGATTATCCATTGATTATTTTCCCAGGAGTTTCGCAGGTATCCTCAAATATTTCATGGGGATTTATTTTCGTAAATGAACATTCTTGGAATATACGGGAAAATTAAAGTATGCTGACGTACTAAAACAAAATGACTGTGTTAATGAGTCATAGTTTGTGCATCGATTTATTTAAAATATTTCTATTTTGGCTCTGTTGCATAAATTGCCATATATATACACGTTCATGAATTCTGACGTTGACGTACACAAAAAAAACTTCAGAAGAAACAGACTATGTGAGATCTGGAAGAAATGGAACATAGTCTGTGGAAGAGGCTACAAAACGACTTATTATAATTTATTAAGATTTTATTGAAAGCTGCACAGCCAGAATTATTTTGCTTAGCTTAATAGTTTCCTTCAAATTTATAATGTAGAAAAAGAGTTAACCTATGAAACTGAAAATGACTATTTATTAAAAATGATCATCTTGCATAAATAGAGGCCCAACTTTGATAAATTTATGCTGATTGTCAGTACAATTTTAAAGCATAGGTTGCTTAAATTATGATTAATTTCAACAGCTCCATATTATTCTCAAGTGTATTGAAAGTGTACATGCATGCAAGTGTTGCGACTCCTCCTGCATGATCATTTACATTGCATTTAAATTTTTGTTCTTTAACTCTCTGTTCTTTTAATTTTCACCAGCAAAAATTCATTTTAAATTTGATATTGTTACTTACTTAATAACTCGGAAAAAACTTTGCAGAAGTTATCTGGTACTGTTCCCACTACTTTCTTGTTATTCCTAGTGACTTTTATTTTAAAATGATAGTACCCGATATGCTAATAACAGGTAATATGTATCTTTAACATTGTTTATTATCTAAAGGAAATTTTGTATTTTTGTATCCATATTTTTTATTGATAGTCTGTTGTTTTCTGTTACTAAATGTACATTAAACATCCATAATTTTTATTGATCCATCTTATTTATTTAAAATAATGGATTTGTTGTAGATTTGTGTTCTCGTTTTATCATGAATCACATAATCCATCCAACTACATTAAACATATTTTGGATTCGACTCTGTTGAATAAATAGTCTATTAATGTGTTTTGTATTAATGAATTCTAATGTCAATATACATAAAAACCTTCAGAAGACAACAGACTATGTGAGATCTAGAAGCAAGGGTCAAAATACCGACTTGTTATAAGTCAACTTATAACATGGATTGCTAACGGCAAAGTAATTTGCGCAAGTTCTAGGCTTTTGATGGAAGCTTCAATAAACGGACAGCTTTATTTAGCAGACAAAATTTCTCGGACCAATGGTCTCTGCTGATTAGAGCCTGAGCATCTATGGTACACAAAATTTTGCCAAACCTTCTTCGTTTAGTCTACCCATCCCCCATTCTTAAACATTTTGGAGCCAACCACAATTGCCCGCTTATTCCTACTCCCAACTTATTTGATACTTTAGAATGGAATCGCAAAAATATATGATCATGAAACTATAACAATAAAACAGGCTTCC
The DNA here is from genome assembly GCA_032360805.1 of Neoturris breviconis. Taxonomy (NCBI): domain Eukaryota; kingdom Metazoa; phylum Cnidaria; class Hydrozoa; order Anthoathecata; family Pandeidae; genus Neoturris; species Neoturris breviconis. The sequence continues at coordinate 10,914 of JAULBZ010003010.1, forward strand.
TTACTACCTTGTATACTTACATTAATAACCGTACTCGCGTTTGCAGTAATGTATGAGTATACGTGCATTAATTACGTAACATTGTTTTCCTTTGTTTACAAAAGTATCCCCGAGTAAACCTTCAGCAAACTGTCGATATACTTGCATTTGAAATTTATAAAATGTCAAAATAAAAGACAAACTCTCTGCTTATTTTTAGGTCAGTAAAGATACATTTGTTTCAGTAAAGGTACATTTGTTTCAGTAAAAGATACTTTTGTTTTATTTTATTGACAATAATGTATTAACAGGTCAAAAAGCTATTGTTATTTACACAATATTAAAACAACAGAATTTTGGATCGCCACGAGTTTTGCGGCATATTTTACCTCTCGTTTTACCATTTGGTCTGCAAAAATATTATGATAGCAAGAGGCAAAAGTGAGGGGCACTTACTACTCATAGAAATTCACGGCAAAACAGGCGGCAAAACACAGTCATTTTGCAGTAATTTTTAAATTTCAGCCTTTCAGACAATTAAATATCATAAACGATGAATCTCTCACTTGTTTGTGCCTGCCTTACATTTTGAAAAGAAGTGTTCTTTAAACCAGCTGAGGAGGAAGAAGAGAGATAGAGAAAAGAAACTATTAATTCTGTATGCCTTAGGGACTATTCCACTTGACAAAAAAAAAGGATTCCTGTTTTTTTCTTTACAACTTTCTAATCTTTCACACCCAATTAGGCATAGAACAATACTCCGAACCCACTCATTCATTAAACTAAATGGTTAAGAATACGCAGAATGGCTGCTCCTTTAATTAAGATTCGTTGACTAAAATCTTAGTCATAAATAATGAGACAACTTGCGAATTTTGACTCGAATATCTTTTCCCAATAAACCATCTGGGTTTTTTGGAGCATCAGTTTTGCAATTTATTTTGTGCTACAGGACACTCTGCTTCCAATGTTGATCATTTGTGTTGATAGTACCAGGTCATGATGGAACTCTCTAGCTTTTACAGCTTTCTTCATCATGACTTCTAGCATGTATTGTCTATTTTGTTTGGTTATTTGTTTTTTTTCCATGAGAATTCCTTTCAACTTATTAATTTTCTTGTTCACAATTGTCAATTAAAATTCCATGTTAATCATTTTATATTTTAAATATTTCTTTTTCTCTGTCAATTCTTTTAGTTTGTGACTGGCTATTCTAAATCAAAACATCATTGCAACTTTCTTGTAGATCTTATCCTGACAAACAATCTCACCATCTTCTAATTCTTTCATCGATACAATTTGAATGTCTTCATTGTATTCCTATGGATAGTTAAAAACTTATTTTTTAGAATATTTGTCTATTTAACCTCGGACATTTTTATTACAAATGTTTTGCGCCAGTAAACGGTGTCAACAATGACTGATAAATTTCCAGCTGCCAGACATCACCTATAGAGTGCTTTTTTATTTTTTATAGTTTTAATCGTTACACATAAACTATACTCACTAAACACTTCCCCTCTGCAAGGCCTGAAACTATGATCAAAAATCCCTCCTCCACAGTAATTATTTACCCTTATTTTGACCACTGAACGCAATCATTGTGCTCAATAGGGTTTAAAATAACTGCTGGTCAATGATTTTTCTGAAAATATTCCAAAAAAAACCCTGCAGTCTTTTTAACTGCTTGATTAATATTTTCTATGAATTTAAAAACTGGTTTTTTAATTTAATTTAACAGGTGTTAAAATAAGAGTAAATATTTCTATTTGATTTGCGTGGTATGCAATAAATATGTATTAGAAAGCCTGCCTTATAAGATTCTGTTCCGTAGTTATTAGGTCCATCAGTTGTATGGATGTACTGCATAATGAACGGGTGTGATGAGTGTTGAATGTGTTGTATATTTCACTGTAACGTATTCTTGATTCATTTTTCACTGTGTACAGCGCGTCCTTGATGCATTCCCACAAGCAAAAAGTGTATTATGTGCTGTACACAGTGAAATCGCACGTTATGTGGCCAATTGACGTAGACACAGTTGCCTACTAGCTTACTTACCAACTTACTTATGGATATGAGGATGGGTGAGGGAAAACTTGTGGTACCAAAACAAACAAGTAAACAACATGCATCGAAATTCAAGCGCGTGAGCTTTTGTGGACCTAGGAGTAGATTTATCTTGTCAGAGGTTGTCGTCAACTCCTTGCCTGTTTTAAATAATCTTGTGCACTTGGTTAGCAGCCTGACAGGCGAATGATCTCAATGCAAGAGATCAAAACAAAAACTATGAAAATAAGGTGTTTGCAGTTTGCTGTTTATTTGTTCGTGTACAAAAGGTAATGCTAGTGTCTGGTGGGTGTGGTCCCTCCTGGTAAAAAAACAGAACCCCTATACTTACATTGAGAGTTTTTCCAAAAAACCTAGCAATCTCCGTGAAAAACAAATGAAGAATGAAAACAAAGAACGATATGTTTTGCAGTGTAGCTAAGGAGATGGTTTTCTGGCCGTGATGTCAGACGTTCTTAATTGCAATGTGCTGGTAGCTGTGGTGTGTATGGACTTATAATGGATAATTATTCTTCGTAGTGTAAGGGTTGCTGGTTTTGTATTTTATGCTGTGCTGCGTGTATCAATATGTCTCCGATTGATTTGTGACGTTTGAAGTCTTTAGGAGGAGGTTTGTGCCATTATTCTGTTGAGTAAATGATCAGTTGTGGGCCAAGACTGTTTGATGAATTTGGATAGTTGTTGGCCAGTTTGTGAGTATGTGGTGACAATGGAATATTTCTTTGTTGTTGTTATCATTGCGTTATTTGTTGCTGAGATCCTGTTGCATATGTTAAAGTGAGCAAATGTTTTATTGATCAAATCAAGTGGATAATTACATGCTAATAATGTTTGTGTAAGTTCATATAAGTCGTTTTGTAAGTCATTGGAAGAAATCATGTTGTATCGTAGTGCTTGAGAATATATACTACTTACTTTTACATGTTTAGGGTGATAAGAGTTGAATGGTAAGAGGCAGTAACAGTCGGTTGGCTTTTTGTGCAGTTTTGTTAATAGTTTTTTGTTCTCATCAATGTAAATTTCCATGTCAAGAAACGCAACTGATTGTTGTGAATATTCAAGGTGTATTTAATGGTAGGGTGTTTCTGATTCATATGGTTCATAAGGATGGAGAGATCTTCTACCGATCCAATAAAAATAAAGAAAATGTCGTCTATGAATCTTTTCCAAAATGAGATGAATGCTATGAATAGTGCTATGATGACCTCCTCTTGTCTTTCCATGAATAAGTTAGCGTATGGTGGTGCAAAACGTGTCCCCATTGATGTGCCTTCCGTTTGCAAGAAGAAGAAGTCTGTGAATTGAAATGTGCTGTGTTTAAATATCATGTCCATGATGATGCGAAGTGTGTTGTCGGGAGGTGTGTATTTCCACCACTGCAGTAAGTACATTTGACCTCTTTTCCAGGCTGTTGGTCCTCGATAAACAAATTATTTAGATGATTGACTGTTTCATTGGCAGATGCTTCTAGATCATCCTAGAAAATTAAGAAAGAAAAATAATTGAACCATTTTTTCAGCAGCGATGTTTGGATCAGATAATAAGCAATTAATAATATCAAACTTAATGGCTAATACAGCGGTGGTCAAAATAATCATTATAGAGGAAGGTTCTTTAGGGTCGCTTCTCCACAGTAACTATTTTGACCAATATATTTAAATTTACTTCTTCTTCTTTAATTAACTGTTTATACGATCCCACTGCTTTCCTTTAGCAGCTTTTTCCAATCTGGTTTGAAATTAATGCTAAATATTTCAAAGGGAGGTTAGTATCTGCACATCTGAGCAAAAAATTTAATCTTTCTAATTTATTTCTCACAGTATGTACGTTTTGGATTTGGTATGTTATAGTTTATTTAGTTAAAGTTATTTTTGACCTACAACCTCAATTTAAAAATCTCTAGATGAGGCCCTGGATCAGGAATATTATGTCAGTTACCTGTTTAGAGGAAGGGACTTTAACAGGTGGTACAAATTTTGGTTATCCCACTTTCCATACTTTAGCACTAATCTAAGCATAATTTTTAGTTTAGGATAGAATTCTTTTATTGTAATAAAGTTACCACAATTCTGCGCTCTCATTGAATAAAATATGGATGGATAATAAATATTATGTATGCTATAGTTTTACAGAGGAGCATACCTGATTTTCACAAATTAGTTGAGGTGGATTTGGTATGGTAAACCATACCAATTTCTTTACTACTAGTTCAGCTGTAGTAGATGATGCAGATTTGGTTGGCTGGTTTCATTTTGAAAAATATTGCTTAACCAGCTCTGCTTCAATACCTGACAATATAAACCACAAATCTATAAATATATATCACAAAGAAATATTTCTCCATGATGCCTTTAAATACTAATATGTAAGGTGGTTTATTTTTTGTAATTCCTCCCCAGATGTGAACTTTCATAGGGTGTTTCGGTTCACCCATCAGTACTGCAGGTTCGCACCATCTGTGGGAGGAAATCGGTCCATTTGATTCCCTTTGTACAGTCTGTTCGTCCAATAAGATCCAATTAACTGATTGTTTTCAGTGAGTCTCTGGTTAATATACTCGAGTCTCCTTGGCCTGTTATTGTATCAGATCATCTGGCAGATTCTACTATCAGTGCATACCCACCCCAATCTTCTCTACAGGTAGTAAATAGGCTTGTTTAGCTCTTGTTAGAGTTCTTTAGCAGTTAGCACATCCTTTTCATGCTCTTGTGAATGAATTCGCATAAAACATCGGTGACACTTCTTCGTCTGGCGACACATCGCCTAGATCTTATTCTGTAGACCATTCCTTTTGCAGGTTATATATTGTCTGTCTTGCGGTTTTAATACTGTGCTATTCTTCCAGAAAGCATCCTGCTTTGAGTCAAACAACGATCAAACAAATCAAGAATCAATCTCCAGTTTTTTAGTAACAGCCGTCTCATAGCTATATATTTATGATACGGTTACGATTTGTATTGCTATCGCGATTATCAAATAATATTCGAAAAGAAGTCAATACAATGCATTTTTTGTGGATAATTAATTAGCGGAGATAAATCTTAATTCAAAATGGTAGTACTTCATCATCCTCACTAAAAGCTCTATTTTTTATAGAGTGGACTTCGCATTACTTGCTAAAATAAAGTTTCCCGCTAAACGTACTGTACTATGCAAAAGGCTGCAAATGAGTCTCCAAAGATGCTCCTCCACAGAGGAATGCCAACGTGAATTCAAAGGCCTGTAATGTATATAAATATCATAATGAGATATTCAGTTACCTGATCTTATTATCACATGATTCTATGCACTATTATTCTATTATGGTTCTATGACTCAAAACATCTACGCAACAATCATACATAAGCACGGGGAAGTTTACGTTACATGGGCATATTCTAAAATAAGTCAGAAAATAAACGTTGTATTATATTCTTGCTCTTTTTTGGTGGTTATTTTTGCAAAGTGTCTTCTTAGAATTTTATCCATGCATTTTTTATGCAAATAAATTATTCTGAAAATTCATTCTCCTGTGTTCCACTTTTGTTTGCTGATACACAATGTTGCATTATTGTAAAAAAAAAATTTAAGGGAAACAAAAGTTAGCATATCTGTGGTGTTCAAAAATTAAAGGAAGAATTAAAATGAAAGAATAAGGCATGTTAAATTTCAAAGCAGTAAATGCTTTAGGAAAACAGTCTAACAACGATTAAAGTTGACAGTCAGATTGTGATATAACTAATCTAAACTTTATTGAAACACAAATTTACAGCCTGAAACTCAGAACGTCACTCTTCCACAGTGGATTATTTGCTCTTACTTCGAACTACTGATTTACAGTTTCATTTTTATGTATTTTCATGCAGTGTTTTTTTTCTAATTATTTGAACATTTTGTCTGCAGATTAATTATTATTTGAAATTTTGATACTGTATCAAAAAGTAAAAAAATACCTTTATTCTCAGTTTATTTAAATTTGAAAGAAATGCTTGCGATGCTCCAAAGGATTTCTAAAGTTAAGAGAATTGGTTATAGAATGGACAGACCACTCAAAATAAATTCAATTAAAAGTTATACATAATTAGTATTGTGTCAATAATCTTTCGATTATTCTCTAGAAGAAACAATGAAAGAGAAAGTTGGTTACAATTGACATAACTGCAAGTAAAGATTTTTTTAGTTAAACCCTAATAGGATTGGAAATATTTTACCCTAAAAACAGAGGGTGAAACTTGTAACTAAAGTGAAATATATTAATTAAAAGTCTATAGATACGGAGGAGGGTGGAACTCAAAAAGAGTTTGATGAATCAATTAACAGCGTTTCAAATAGAAACAAATAATCACTGTGGAGGAGTGATTTTTGAGCAAAGCTTTATGCTAGAAACCTGAATCTCAAAACCTGAATGCTCAAAAGTCCCTCCTCCACAGTGATTATTTGCTCTTATTTGGA
>JAULBZ010003011.1:0-17391 GCA_032360805.1 Neoturris breviconis
TTAATTTTGGGACAATTTTTCAGCCCCCCCCCCCCCCCCCCCTGCTCTTATTCCATCCCCCCCATTCATTAACTTTTAGGAAATCAAAAATAACAAATAAAGAGCCAACTCGCCAGAAAGTTAAAAATAACGTGAAGTTATAATAAATTAGTCTACACGTTGAGCTGCCAACGCCTCGTTTTCATGAATTTGTAAATAGATTTATAAATAATAATTATATAAAAACGGCTTCCACAAGGTGGATTGAATAGATATTTTGTATTTCTTTCATACAAGGTGGAGACAGTTGAAACGGTAAGACGAGTTTTTATGCTTATGTATGAAAAAAATGACCATTAAGGCGAATCTCCACTAGACAGATGAGGGGTGTGTGAGGTGTTCTAGCTCAGATAGGGATAATTTAAACGGTAGAGAGAGGGGGCTTGTTAATAGCCCCACCGGGTAAGGCGAATCTTTACTAGACAGATGAGGGGTGTGTGAGGTGATCCAGCTCAGATAGGGATAATTTAAACGGTAGGGGGAAGGGGGCTTTTTAATACCCCACCGGGTAAGGCGAATCTCCACTAGACAGATTCGTTGGCAGGTGACGTCGCTTTTAACCAATGTATTGGCTTCATTTAGAAATCGAGCGAACGAATCCACCTAGAGGAGATCCACCCTTAGGATCAAAGTTAATATCTTCAAACAACATGCTGAACCTTGCAACCAAGCAAGAAACATTTGAATGTATGGCAAAAATGTTTTTTCTCGTCGCCCTCATGGAACGATTCCTACATTACTGACATGTTTTTTTTCTGAAATACAATTCTAAGTAAATATCAGGAATAACATAATTTTTCATAACATAATTTTTCAGAGCATTTATTGTTCGTTCAAAAGCAATGCAAGAAACACTAGCACGGGGTGAAGTAGGGGTGTGTGTGAGGTAATCCCTCAGTTCAGATAGGGCAAACTATAATTTAAAATAAAGTCTAATTTAAAGACCCCCCTCCCCGCCTAATAAATTTGGAAGAATTTCTAACCTCCTCCGGTTCTTCCTACTCACCTTGTTTATTCGATACCGCACAATAGTAACTTAAAATAGACCATTGATTCCTCTCTATAGTGTTATATTGACTATTAATATTCAAGAATAGTCACCGAGATAACGAACCGATGAAGTTGCATAAAATTTCATTCTTGTTTGAGAAATTCTTCTGGCGTTAAAGTAACCACAATTTTAGGTTATCAGAATGTGACCTCAAACTGTCACTTTATACAACAAAAAGTTTCTACTGCGATTTTCATTTTTACGGAGTTTGCATTTAGTCAATTTCAAAATAAAAAGCTGCTTTCGAATAAAAGCCAAACTGACAATAAACAAAAATTAAATAAGCGCCACGGCGTTATTTCCAATAATTACGACATTTAATGTTTTTTTGCTTGTACATTATTTGCTAGATTAACGATATGGGTATTGCTTTTATCTTATAATTGCACTTTCTAAGAGCAGACTGGGCTACATTGGATTCAACTTCCAGCCTAATTTTTTAAAGAAAAATTTACAAAATTAGCAAGCCCTGGAAACGAGATTGGGAAAGAAGGAATCTAGTCTAATATCAAATCATGTGACACTGAAACCAATATCTGTTGGTCTTTAGTGATATGCCTTTCTATAAGTTTTGACACATTACGCGAATTTTAATGAACTCTCGAAGCCACAAGTGAAACATAAACGCGGAAAATAACCACCGGAATGCCGTTCGTCTTGCTAATCAAAATTACTCAAAGATTTGTTTCGTGTCCATTTACTTCACATAAAACTAAAGCGATTTATATCTCCGACTACTCATATGAAATAATTAGAGCTGTAAAGATGAGTCATCGGTGTCAGCCGTTGCTAAAAGATATTAACAAACTTCTAAATACGTTCACTATTGTCCCTTGATAAGAAAACAAATAAAACTAATTATATGTTATACGGGATATCTATTGCAAGCTATTCAAAATTATCTTTTTAACACATCCCTCGTACATGGATCCCATTATGATGACATTAAAGTCACATCTACAATGCTGCTTAAATATAATTGACTGTTTATTAATCTGTTTTAATTGGAGGCAGGGAGAATTTCTATTCTATTTCTAACTTTTTTTTCAGGCAATGGTTTTGACCTAAAACATTCTCACATTTACTTTTTATATATTATCTACATATTCTGAAATTTCCATATCATACAGACAATGAGAGAACATGTGTTTTCACATTTTGTCGAAAGGGGGAAACAAAGTTTGAAACAAATTGTTATGTATGGCGCTTCACAGGACCTAACTTAGACAAAAGTTATTATAACTTTACTAAAATGACAGGATAGGTGCTATTGAAAATTAAAATCAGAATGAAAAAAATAGTTTGGATCAGAATAAGCAACAAAAAAAAGAACAATAAAATAATAAAAAAAATAAAAAAATAAAAAGTTTACCTTGATGATTATTACAAGTCGCCGATTTTAATTCTTTTGGAAATTAGACGCGTTAGGTAACATGTGAGCTAGGTCTTAAGTCCGTCTAAGAACTAAAGTCGGCTGGAAATCTATAGAATATAATATTAATTTATATTAATTTATACGGATTAAACATACACATTTGTTTTTTATAAGAAACTTAAGATTTAAGTGAGAACTGGAGTTTCTTATTTTTTAACATTATGTTGGAGCTCAAGTTTCTTATTTGTTTCTTAAAAAGATCCTCCTAAAAAATATAAAGATACAAAATATAAAAAAAATATTTAAAATGAAACAGTAACGTATTCTGTTTCTATGACAATTAAGAAATGTTTTGTTTGTCTAAATAGGTAAAATTCATGAGATCCAGGGAGAAAGGGGCAGGGGTGATTTACCCCTGATTTCTATTTATAACTTTTTTTCAGGCAATATCGTGATTATATTTCTGTAGTTAAAATCTAGAAAAATATATATGGTTGTTTTTTTACCATTTGCCAATTTCAGTTCTGTGTTTCTTATTTTTCTACCTAAATCCAGTTCCGTTTTTCTGTTTCTTTTAAAGCTGTTTCTTATAAAAGGAATACGTGTAGATAGCTCCCTATCAGGCCTAGGGGGTATCGTCATATTTGTGAAGCAGACTTAATCTTATTTCTACTTTTTTTTCTAACTTTTAAATGAATGGCTTATATGACTAGAGATTTTGGTACTTTTCCTATAATTTATCTAAGGATCCTTTTCAAAAAATATTTTTCCCTTAGTAACCAATTTTTTCTTCTTATTTTTGCTTGAAATACATTTTGACTAATTATGGAGATAAAAAAAAACTTTACCCACCTGTTTTTCCTTGATGACGTCATCATAAGAAATGACGTTATCCCCCAAAAAAATTATGCAAAAAATGTTTATTATGGGTTGATCCAACTTCCTGGAAAGTTTCATGACTACAGCATGATTCTATCAAAAGTTATGGAGACCCCCCAGATTCTCACAGCCCTAACAAGCTCAGTAGAAATAAGGTTAAACAGCTACGCGACTTTAATATATCTTACTGTTTTATTACAGCATCAATACACATTATAGACCGATTCGAAGTAGGTCGTTATTTCACAAATCCTGTATATCTGATTGGTTTAATGTTACTAAAGAGACAATTAAACCTTATGATCATCAGTTCAAGCCTTACATTCACAAAGACTAAAGCGGAGTTAATCTTCTAGCTGTTATTATTTATTATTTAAATCTTGACTCATTGCTATTTGCTCTATTATATTCTAATATAGAATTGAAATAAATAGCTTCAAATACCTATTATTAAAAAGTATTTAGCAATGAATGGTCGGCAATCAGTAGAATTAGACCAAATGGTTACGTACTCAGTTATTCATACTCAGTAAGATGTATTGGTGATACCAACTAACTGTCTTTAGTATTCTCTTCCATCAGAAGTTTTTTCTAAGATTTCTGTTGAAAAAGGGAATAACGAAGCAGTTAGTTTGGTGCTAGATATAATGCAGAAAGTGACATTTATTTTGTTTGTCTTAAGTACTTCGCTGTTTTGTTGTATAGAATGTCTAGTTGATTTTGATGCAGGTAAAATTTTAATATGTTTTTTTTTATTGTATTTCTTCTCGGGTCAACGTTCACACCATAAAAGACTATGGCACGTGATTACGGATAACAGCGTATGAAGGTTGATTTCCAATACGCGGACAATTCCACGCGTATGCCAAAAGAAGACATTCCATTTGTAGAAATTAAAATCCACTTACACCCTGCCGATGGAACAACGTCTTAATGACGTTTAAACGAAACCTCGACGTCGTTTTGATGTTGTTAAGACGTTGTCCCGTCGTCGTGTTCTTACCGGTTTCATCGTTTATACGCGAAATGGTTGACAGACCATGAGACAATTTGCGAATTTTGACGAATAATAGACGCCACAATTAACAACATAAATGAGGAAAACGACCACGAGAAGTTTCCAGAGATTTATCGAGTGCGCTAAAGAATTAGGACTAAGGATGTTAGAACATTTTCCAAATTTGTCAAATTCTACTGTTTCTAGCAGTCTAGTACTCAAGTTCTTGGGAAAAAAATCGAGTTTTTGTGCCATTCGTGTAGTTAATCAAAATATACAGCCTTTCGTTGAAGTTGAAATTTCACTTTGTCTTATATATTACCAAGATTGCATCTTCCGATTAATTCATTGGTTCCTATTTGTATTCGTTAGTCTAACTAAATTATTTTGCTTCGTAATTCACCACCAAGAACAGCAATTTCACCAAATAGCTGTAGTATTTCTTGTTTGAAACCGTGTGAGGAGTTGGGCATTATATAAGGAATGAACTAAAAAGAATCCACAAATATACGAAAACGAGGCGTTGGCTGCTCAAAAGAGAAACTTGTTGTAATGAATTAACTTCCTTATGGTGCAGGGACTGAATTGCAACAAATAACTTTTTTGAAAACAGCCAAGGTCTCGTTTTCATGTATTGATGGATAGGTCTCCGAGTAGGCAAAAACATTTTTAAAGTTCAAGCGTCTTTACTGTGGAATTTGAACAAGTTCTTGCCCAATGGGATTTTTTTACCTATGATTTTTACGATTAATTTCCACTAGGCGAATAATCTGTTGCAACAGGCAAGAGAAGACTTTCCATTAGTAGAAATTGACATCACATTCACGATTTCGACTAATTGATTGTCTTCTTCCAGTGGGTACACGAAGACGTAACAACGTCGAAACATCGTCGTTTTGACATCGTTACGACTTGGTTACGACGTCGTCGTGTGCCAGCAGGAATATAAACTAATCTTGTTTTCTTCTTTTTAGGTGACGTGTTAAGTAATTGCGTGAATGAGCGCACGTGTGCTTGTTGTGAGTCATACAGTTCATGTTTTCGAACTTTAGACGGATCATGCAATAATATACAACATTCAGTACATGGCGCTTCAAAAACAAGACTGTTTAGAGTATTGAGTAAGTATTATATTGAGCGAGTGAGGGTTGACTTCTATTTTTTTGAAATTTCCGCTTAACTAATGATGTACCCGCTTTGCTTATAATTGGATTCAATAATTTTAATATATGAATCTTAATAGATGAAATAACACATTTCAATAAGCTTATTGTTAAAATATATAAAAACCCTGAATGATTTTTTACATATATATTTATATACATATATATTTTTTACATTATATTACGATTTTATGACTGTTACTAGTCTGTGGCCCAACAACAACGAGTACCAAAAACATTCTGCTTCACCACTTAACATATATTGAACCTAGTTTAAACCCTTTTTTTACTCGATGGTATACAAGGAAATGAAAAACAAACACTTTGAATTTATATTTCGATTCTTTATTAAGTGTTTAATTATTAAGCTAATTGCGTAATAACCCAGACACTATAAGTCAAACAAAAACTCAAACAAACTTCCCATGTTCTTTCAACGTTCTTTCATCACACAGCATTTTTATATATAGTATTCATCATGGAATGCATAATTTCTGACTATGGTAAATATTCGGAAATTAGAAATATAATTTTTTCATCGAGAACAAGTTAGTTTGCTCCGCAAAGTTTCAAGTTTATTGCATTACCCAAGCAGATTATACGAAGAGGTTGGAGGTGGGGCAAAATAGCCACAACCCCCAGTAGCTATATAACTTATGATATTGAGTATCTACAGCGGTCAGAACAAGAGTAAATAATCACTGTGGAAGAGCATAGTTTCAGACTTAGCACTGATATATTGAGGATGTTTGTAAATTTGTATATATAGAAAATATCTAATCATTTTTTTGATAAGAAACTTGTTTAAAAAGGGGGGGTACTTTGTACCACAACCCCTGAAACTTCCGTATAACTTCTAATCCACTTATCATTTTAAGCCCAAATTTGGTGACTTTTTACCTTACTGTATTTAAAAAAATTTCCAAGAAAAAAAATTCTCCAAACGGACCCAAGACCACTTTTGGCCTTCGGGACCGGAAATTTTCAAAAAAAAAAATTGATTAAATTCGGTATTATTTTGGTCTACGAGGCTTTACAAAGGCTTTTTATTGTGTAATAGTTAATAAAACATTCATAATTAGCAAATATAACGATATAATTAATTGTTCTAGCTAAATTTCCATTTTTGCCTTTTAAGTCAGATTTTCACAGGTACTGCGGATGGATACTCATGTTCTGCATGAAATGATGACGTATGCAAATTTTTATTACATTTTCGGATAGTAGAGAGCCTGGGGTGTATTGTGACCAAGTTTCAAGTAAAACGGAGCAGTAGTTCGAAAGTGTGGTACATTGTGCCCCCCGCCCGGGTTATTAGACCCCCCAAAAGCCCATGTCTTATAGGGTTAAAATAAGATCCTCAAAAATAAAATGAGAAACGTTTGGAACTAAAAACCTCAATTGTTGGTGCCAAAGAAAAGTAACATTCAGTACTACTCACTTTACCAGGTTTCTTACATACAAAACATATATCGAGTATAAAGAAAGTAACTTATCGTATAGAGTATTTCCTTTCCAGTAGTATTTATTCGGCACGCTTTTGTACAAGTATTTTTTTTCTCTAGATAATGGTTACGTAGATTTACTTCACACACCACGTGGATTTCCTAACCACGCATCACATGATTTTACTCCATCGTCAAACGATGTATCGCAAGCATTATTTGATGTTGTTGAACAAAACTCACAAGACAATAAACAAGGTTTATCGACAATGTTCATGTCATTTGGACAATTTATTGACCACGATATGTCTTTGACACCAATTTCTCCGTGTGCTGTTCAGAAGTAAGTGAACTCAGCCCTTATTGGCTTCCCAGATATCAGTACACAAATAACGTTTTAGCATAATACTTTATTCGATGACTTCATTATGATGACATCATCGAGGTAAAACAGATTTCTTTAGTTAAAATATTTTCTGGTCAAAAAAGATTGACAAGCAAAAATAGGTAATATATTTAAAAAAATTGTTACCATCTTTCAATAATGGTGGCAAATGTGAATCATGCCACTGGTTGTTACTATTATTATTATATAAAATTATTACCAAATTTACTTTGTAAATAAAATGGTTTTACACAATTTGTAAGGAAAATCCTAAATATCTAGTCTTATATTCCATGATATGTTATAGGAAAAAAAGGCACACTGTGCCTACTCATGAATCCAATAGGATTAAGAATCGTTTCAAGCAGAATATTTTGAGAATGCCGAATCAACGATTCGCATGCTTAGTGCAGAAGTTACCAATACGAACTCGCACATTTGTGTGCAATATTATTTATGATGAATTTGGTCAAATTTACTTTCTAATAAATGCTTAAAAAGTTGATTTTGAGACGAAATTTTAAGATGGTCAATTTATCTAGTATAAAAATCCGTGACCAAACGGTCTCTATCCAAATATACCTAGAACCGTATTTTGCGCTGTTCAAATCCTTTTTTAAATTTCATCCCTCTTCTGTCTTAAAACGCTGAAATTATTTTGCAACACTGTCACGTATGAACCAGTAAAATTGAATATTGTCTCCTGTGAATATTGGACATGTTTTAACTTGAAAAAAAAATAATTCAATGTCAATACTGTCAATAAAAAATGTCGATATTTTATATTCTTCAATATCAAATAAGCCCAGGGGAGACGCATATTATTTTCCACCTCCCTTCTTAATAAATCTAGAAGAATTTCAAACTCCCCGTCCACGTTTTATTCCTAACCCTTCCACTTATTTGACAATGCAGAGTAGGCATCATGGCACCGTATATTGACTCTATTTTAATAACAATTTAATTTTAGTTGTGAGAACATTCCAGAAGCATTCAAATATCCATGTTATCCAATAACATTTGCAGGTGAAACCACGTGTACACGAATGGGTCGTTCAGTTCCGATCTGTCAAGATTCTAATTTGCCTCGTGCATTTATAAATCAGATTTCATCATTTATTGATGGTTCGCAAATATACCATAATGACAGATGTGAAAACGATAAACTTAGAGCATACAATGGTAAGATAGCTACAGCGTGAAAGACTAGTGAATACTGACCCGTACAACTCTGTAATAGGACTGTATATTCCCATATATAGTAATACACAGTCCGAATATGGAGATATACGAGACGAGACGAGACCGTATTTAGTAGCCTTTCAAGCTGTGAAAAACAGTGGCAAAAATAGTTACGAGCAAATTCTAAATCACTACTACTTAGGATGGCAACTGTGAGTGACGGAGCAATTAATTTTAAATCTTCAGTAGTATGGTGTGGACCTCCTGAATTTTTAAACTTTGTTGTGAAAGTAACATAACAAAATTAATTATCAGGAGGTTAGTTTCTTACATACTTTAAAAATCTGCATCACACTTTTGTGACTTTTTGCCCCCTGAATCTTCTAAATACCTTCCCATGAATGAGCAAATTTCCGGAGGTACCCCACCATACTAACGAAGGGTTAAATTTTATAAACATCTATATTCTACAGGTATTACTTCTAGTGCCTTTGTTGTAGTGGACTACATGCTCTCTTGTAGTAATAATTTATAAGCGTCACAGCAAAGAGGAAGTGTTTTATTTAGGCACGTTTCATTATAGATTACCAATCTATTATTTGCAACTATATGATGAACGTCATAACAAGTTTTTACCTCCAGGAATACTAAGGAACCATTTCAAAAATTCACTCCAATACCAATTACTTCGTTAGGGCTAAATCAACTAAAATTGACGAAATCTAACAAAAATCAATTTGTACAAAAGGGTGTTAGGTCAATGAGCTTGCAATTGATTGGTTTTTTTGGTACGAAGAAGCCAATCCGTTGCAAGATCAGTGACTCAGAACTCCTACTCCCCTCTGCAGATTTTATTTTTGAGACGCTCCCTAAACAATTGATATTTATTCTTATGATAGGTAGAGGACTTATGAAAATACAAGAGGAAGATGGTTTGTTGTTTTTACTTCCTGAGGAAGAATGCAATCTATCAAATGGCTGCTCATTAGTTGGCGAAGAAAGAGGTGACGAAAATATAGCATTAAATGGTTTACATACTCTGTGGGTAAGAGAACACAACAGAATTGCATCAGCATTACGAGTTATTAATCCACATTGGAATGAACCAACGCTCTTTGAAACAACAAGAAAAATAGTCGGAGCAATACTACAGCGTATAACATACAATGAATACCTTCCCTATCTCGTCGATATGCCTTCTTATGGCGGTTATCGGCCTGATATAAATCCAGCAATATCTGTATCATTTTCAACAGCTGCTTACAGATTTGGTCATAGTTTAGTTCCTAATGCCTGGGCACAACTTGATGCAAATTTTGATCCAGTTGCACCTGACTTACCTATTAGATTTACACTCAATAATATAACAACTATTCGAAACGATGGGATTGAACCAACCTTATTCGGTCTGTTGGCAAATCAATCTCAAGGAATGGATATGGCATTTGCACATGGTATTGCAAGAACATTATTTATTCCTCCTACTGCAACTGGTTATCGGGATTTAACCGCTTTAAATATTCAACGAGGAAGAGATCATGGTGTCCCATCATATGGTGAGTGGAGAGAGTTATGTGGTTTAACTCCATTCAATGATTGGTCCGACTTGAATGGTAACATATTTCCTGATGCAATCCCAAAGCTACAAGCTCTCTATGATACACCTAACGATATAGATTTGTATGCAGGTGGTGTCGGAGAACTTCATGTTCCAGGATCACTATTAGGACCAACATTTCATTGTATAGTTCGAGATCAATTTTTACGAACAAGAGATGGAGATCGATTCTTTTATAAAAGAGATAAATTATTTAGTGAATCTCAATTAAATGAGATTATGAAAGTAACTTTATCAAAAGTGTTGTGTAATAACTTACAAGGTGCAGTATCCTTACAAGAGAATGCATTTCAAGCATTTAATGCAGGTGCAATTCGACGAGAATGTGGAGCAATACCCGATATGGATTTT
Organism: Neoturris breviconis; assembly: GCA_032360805.1. Lineage (NCBI taxonomy): Eukaryota > Metazoa > Cnidaria > Hydrozoa > Anthoathecata > Pandeidae > Neoturris > Neoturris breviconis. The sequence goes on from JAULBZ010003011.1 coordinate 10,486, forward strand.
GAAGCATGGAGAGGAGCATAACTTAGAACTGACGCAAATAAAATAGACTTCACAGTTAAGTCCCTTATCTCTACGTATCGTAAATCCTCTAATAAACGCCTCCCCTAATTTTAAAAAAGAATATGTAACTTTTTTAAACGCGTTCGATTTTTAAATGCCAATTTCTACCGAAACCATGTGAAATTTTCCCGAAAATCCGAATAATTCCCCGTTTAGGGTATGTTTCCAATAAACCTTCATTTAAGAGGAGTTTATTGGAAACATTTCCCTAATGGGGAATTTATTCGGATTTTTAAGAAAATTTTGCATGGTTTCGGTAGAAATTGGCATTCAAAAATCGAAGACAGAACTTAGAAACACGAAATAGAACGACTCCAATTGCACTTTGTAGAATACATGCTTTTTTGAAAAAACATCGTATTAAAAAACATATTATGACTTCATTAAAAAAGTGTTGACCTTAATAAAATAATATTTACGTCTAATTGTTTCATTGGCGATGGACTATATTTGTACCAATTTTCATTAAGTTACCATTAGCCAATCAAAACTTATCATGGGACGGGGACGAAATTTTCCTCCACTCTCAATCCAGTTTTTTCAGCCTCAAAAAAGTCAATCTTGGTTAGGAGAAAATGGATTTGATCAGAGTAGTTTTAGTCCGAAAGATACTGTTCATAACTATAGTTGACTATGAAACTTTAATTAGTATTTTGGGTGGCCATAAAAGGAATTGGTATTAACCCTAGCTTAACCGGGGGGGTGCCCCCCCCCTCCTCCCCCAGCCGGAAATGTTTATATCTCTAGAACCGTTTAAGCTAGGCAGCTGAAACTTTTAGACATTTGATGTAATTTTATTAAAGAAATTTTTGGCGAAAAAAACTCCAAAAAGATTATGCTGAAAGTGAGTTATGAGTAAATTCTCAGGCTGTTTTTGACAACTTTTTGGAAAGCAGATTAGGAGACCTATGTACATGAAAAATGTCAAGTATTCAGAATGTTTAGTTCTCAAGATTGGGATGTTTATTTTGCCCCCTTTCTTCGGTTATGCTATGGACGTACCTATACTCCGGTAAAACTAGGGTTTAAAAGGTCACTAAGTTAGGAGAAGTTAGATATAATTAATGAAAACATTTTTCTAAAAATATAATGATTGTAAATTATCAAAGTATATAAATTACACATTTTAGAAATATTGTTTACTAATTACATTGTTCTTATATTTAGTTATTGGGACATTTTTTTTTTAATTTATTGTTCTCCTTATTTTTGCTTGAAAATCATTTTGGTATATAGTTTTAGTGGAAAAAAAAAATCATTTAAAAAAATACTTTTCTGCACCACCTGTTTTTCCATGATGACACCATCGTGAGTAATGAAAATGTTAATTAAGTGTTGACTTAACTTTCTGAAAAGTTTTGACACTATATCACATCACTACATCATTATAGAGACGGGGGCACTTTGTGGTCCCCCCGGATATTCAGAGGCCTAAAACGCCCGGCCTGAATTTAAATTAATATTTTTAGATTTTTTTTTACTAACCTCCTGGTCAGAAATCATCTATTCCCGGTAAACGAATCAATTTTTAAAATTCTTTTTTCCAGAGAGGCTAATAAATTTTAGGAAAAGTCAGAAATTTCAGCCAAAAATGTTCATAGGAAAAAAAGTTATGGACCGACAGAAATGCCGGGGCACTCACCCAGGCGTATTAGGGTTAAAACAACCTCAGACGTCACGACGTTGGGAAAACAATGTTTGAAAGTTTTTCAGACGGGTAATCTGGGTGTTAAAGTAATGCTAATGTTACGAAACTTGGAGAAGTTCCTTAAAATCACAAAATAAATAATTCTGATAGCCATGTGTGACTATAACGCATTTTCTTTACTTGTATTCTTACTTAATACGTACTTGCCACAGTCACACATCTGTTTGTTTACAGTATTATTTTGCCTTTTCTTTAGTATATATTCGGTCTGCTTTATATTGTAAGCACATTACATAAAATACGGGAGCAATATATGGGCTTTGCTTTTTAAAAATCGAATGTAAACAAACGCGGACCATGACGGGAGAGTGCTCCTTTAAGCTAAATTAAAAATATGATCGATATGGCGAAAGAAATTCTTAAAAAAGTGTTGGTGTTAGATTTTAAACATCGCATAATTCGAATGCAGGAAGCACATATACCAAACATGAGATTATTTAATGGGCAAAATTCTTTCAAAGTAAGCAGTAAAAACGCTACAACAATGTTTTCATCTTGTTCCAGCGTCTTTTCTGTGGACTTTGAACAAGTCTCTTTTCCCACTAGGTAGAACGTTGTTTTGATGCTTTTAAATCTTAATTTCCTTTAGGTGGAAATTTCTGCGCGAAAGCCAAAATAAGACATTTCATTAGTAGAAATTGACATCATGCGATGTGTGATTTCTACCAATGGAATGTCTTATTTTGACATTCGCGTGGAATTTTCCTCCTAATAAAATCAACCTTTACCTTATTTTTTGAGAAAACGCGTTGATAGTCGTGATTATATTAGGAAAGCATTCGTCATTTCACAAACATTTTACAATATTTTACACTATTGATGACGTCATGACAGGTGCCAGTGACGTCATTAAGTCACAAAAAAATTGTGTCAAACTGTATATATTAAGTTTACGTGTACTAAGTTTCACGCCATAAGTATGATTGGTTCGGAAATAAAAGACCACAAACATTTTACAATATTTTTCATAATTGATGACGTCATAGCAGGTATTAGTGACGTCATAAAGTCAATTTTTTTTCGTCAAAGTGTTTGGTGTTTGTATTGAGTTGTTCTATAAGTCTACTAAGTTTCAGTTCATAAGCAATAGCGGTTCGGAAAAATAATCCCCTCAGGGCTACACCAGCCAAAAATAGCCCAGTGTTAGTAGGCAAGTGAACGAAGGGATTGTCGTTGTATCCAGTAACTCTTAAAGTGGGATTGTCATGACGACGACCAATAGCGCACGTTGACAGATCATCTTGACAAAATATTTCGGATAAATTGTATAGCTAAATAGAATACTCTGTTCAAAAAAATTGCAAATTTCTCTTTACAATCAAATGAGTAAAATTACCATAAGCACCATCAAATGTTTTAAGGAGTGGTTTCTGCTTAGTTTTCGTGTAGTTTTACCTTTAATGCTTGGCTGTTCCTCCAGTATCAAATGAGCAACCAATTAAAACCAACAGTTTCACTGAGAACTTGAGCATGTAATTTCACCATAAATTGAGCTCCACTTGATAACTGTTCACATAAGTTATATCATAGACCTATGGTTATATACATTGCAACATATATTCAGCAGCCAATCGCATTATTTCAATTTAGAGTACTCCAAAGTGTCTGTAACCACAAGCGCTCCAGTGGGTTCACTTTCATAGGACCTACTTTATCTCTTTGTATCTTCGACAATATGAACAACCTAACAAAAACACATGCACAGACATGTTTCTGAATCTAGTCACAATTATTTCGTGCTAATATTTTATCCTAAATAAACATCACAAACGATAACAGAGTAACTCAGAATAACAATTTTGTTTTAAACGAAAATGTTATAATCAGCGATGGCTTGTCGGCCAAAGTTTGGTTTCGAAAACTCGATTACCCAACTATTTACAACAGATGGAACTAAATCGTGCGTTTGTAAAGTCATATTAAACTCGAAAGATTAAGAAAAACTCGACAGTTTATAGAAACACTCGAAATTAAGCCGGCCAATTGTTTTTTAAGTTCATATGTTGGTTTTCAAGAATACCTATGGTTTTCCTTTCACTTTCTGAATGCTACAATGGGGTTTTGTCGTTGAAATTATTCGTCTATTCATCTGTGCTTTTTTTATTCTCTTCTACTTTCTATAATGTATTATCTGACTCATTAATATTCCTTCTTTCATATATCATGAAAAATGCTTCCCAGTGGTCACATGACGTTGGACAACATAAACAGGTATATGTTGTACTCGCAAAGTCATTTTGACGCTGTCTCGGCGTTGTTCCAATGTCGTATGCTGGTAGCTAGGGTTACGGTAAACAAACAGCATCTATGCAGTTTTATTATTATACTTGTTGGCCCAAGACGAACGACGTTGTTATCTGATGGTCAAAGATAGCTAATAAATTTAGTGTTTGTTTTAAAATACATTTGATGGGCAAGAAAGATTTAAATGCTGTTTCATCCCAGTGAACAAAGACTTGTTCAAAGTCCGCAATAAAGACGTTAGAACAATGTTTTCAACATTTCTTTAAAATGCATTTAAACAAGTTTTTAGCTTAGTTATATTCAATCAAGGAAGTTTAAAAAGAGAAGGAATAACAACTGCGAACAATGCCATTGTTGCGCTATTCAAATTCTTATTGTTTCCGCGCGCTATTCAAAACAGGGCTTGTTACTCGGTCCAGTCCTATTTGCGCTGAACTCGGTAAATTTTAATGGCGGCGAATTTTTAAGCTGAAAAAACGACAATTTAGACCACTTTCTTTTCTGTCGTTTACCTACATAAGCGACATTACCCAGAAACCACTGCAATACAAAGGAAATTCAACGTCTTACCGACGTTTTCCAGTCATCCTTTGCGGTAGAGTATACGTCGAAGCCATATGAAGTTCGATTTTGTGAAGATGGTGTGTTTTCGTATCAAGAAAAGTGTACCAAAGGTTTGTTGTTCATTTGCTCTGTTAAACGTTATGCCTAGATTTGCCTAAGCCAGGGACTGTAGCTAAGTGCCCAAGGTTCCCTTTTTTATTTAGTTCTAAGCTAGGCATGGAGGCGATCCTATAGATTCTGTCTTGAAAGTTGAGGAAATTCTCGTTTTTTTTAACTGCCATTTTTGTTTTTGTCGGTTTTTTGCTCATAATTTTCCCTACCACCACTTAACGCAAAAACAACTTCCTCCTTTTTTTTTGGCAGATACAGTTAAGTCTGTCAAGTAAACAGTAAAAATTTACTTCTTTTCCCTAGCTAGCTTGTTTGTTTATTTTTCTAGAAAAATCATGAACTTTTTTCACTGATTTCTACTTTACCTATAAGTGTTGTTTTTGTTTCTGCCGGATTTGCCTAGCATAAATCATGTTCTGATAAATCTATGAACATATAAAAGAATCCAGATACCCAGACATCGTATGTTCTGTATAGCTAACTACAAGTACGTATATAGCTAGCTATATATATACAGTATGAAGTTCAGTTCTCCACTCCAGGCAGGCAGAAAAATTGATAAAATATTTGTACTAAATAATATTTCCCTAACCCTCACCTAAACAACATGACTCCGTTCTAAACTGCCGCCACCTCCCTCCCCCCTCCCCCCAATACTCTTTCGTATAAGAACCAGCAGTAAACGTTGGTTGAGAGCCCCTCATTTGTCTGTTTTGCATTTTCTATCTGATTAAATGAGTTCGAAGGAGTATTGTAGTGTTTTTTCTCCAAAAAAGTTTCTCCCTTGTCATTATCCCATTATCCCAGCCTCAGAATGTTTGGGCTAGTTTTTTTTCAGGATTCGAGCCTCAGTGTCTCTGTATCTATGTACGTAAACATAAAGGGTCTGCCTATGGGCATCATCCTTATATAGTGAATTTTAATTTCCAAATCTCTACTGATATACTTATGAAGGAAAGTAAAGTGAAATATATTTGTTTATATACATACATACATACATGATACTAAGCTCTGGGCTTTCTAATAGGTTTTTTATTCGATTTCGATAGACACACATTTCTACAGCTACTTTTAAAGAAGTGATTTTGAAATACTGTGCTGTTTGCATTGCTAAAAATCATAAAAAATAAACAAAATTAAGCAAAATAAATATAAATTTCGAATAATTTCTTATCGTTTGTAAATTTAAGTTGTGTGTTTCTAATTTTTTTTACATACTGTAAATTCAGAACTGTGTATGTATAAATATATAAATCATAGATACAGGTTGTGCTCTTCATATATATGAAGAACACAACAGTAATATATATACAGCTAACTTCCTAGAATGTAGGCAGGAGCAAAGTACTGTAACTTATTTTAAAGTTTTGACACTAAATTTCGTGACTCTTCAAACATTTTACTCTGAAAAATAGTGAGAACATGGCCCTCCTCCACCTCCCCCTCCTGGTGTCGCCGGTCCTATATAAAAAAAGGCTGTATGTATGTACTCTGTCTTAGTGTCAACAAACAATGAGGACTCTTGCTTTTCTTGTATACGTTATGTCTGCAAAAAACTTCAAGAACAGAGGTATTTATATGGGTTTAGTAAGGGCAAGTTAAGTAGTTATTGTGACCGGGGTAGGGGGAAGTGGGGGGTGGGGGGAGGGAAAAACATGTCATACTGTAGAGTTAGAAAACATAATGTAAGACGTCACAACATTTTTGGGGTTTGCATATTTTTTTCATACTGTACAATAGATATATAGATCTCTAGTGAAATTTCTTCTTTATTGTTACTTATAGGCTTTCTTTATGATAACATAACTTCACTGGATCATTATCTGCTTGATTGTTACATACATATCTTCATCCGCCATGGTCAATTTGTCATTTTATAACTTGTAAGTAAAATACTTTATACAAAAATTCTACTGAAGTTTTTTTAACCATATCTATCCTGTTTCTGAGAATTCATACAGAATTTTGCATCTTTACAATAATTTGTTTTTCTAGGAATTATATTTGTAAACTTGTATGTTATTATTATAGACAAAGGTTTTCGACCTTGTTCCTAATCTTATTTCCAAGAATAGCATAAATCATATGAAAAAGGACCTTATAAAAGTTATGTTTGTACTTTTCTGTTTATAGTGGACCATCCCACACATTGTAAAGTTTAATTGGGGAGGATCATATCAAGTTTCAGAATAACTGCTGGAAATTATTGCAACAATGAT
>JAULBZ010003012.1:0-14105 GCA_032360805.1 Neoturris breviconis
TGTTGCTGTTGCTGTTGCTGTTGCTGTTGCTGTTGCTGTTGCTGTTGCTGTTGCTGTTGCTGTTGCTGTTGCTGTTGCTGTTGTTGCTTCTCTTCACATCTTTCTTTTTCTGCACATTTTTCTTTTTGTGCTTGCTCTTGTGCTTCCTTTTCTTTGCATTTTTCTTTTTCTGCACATTTTTCTTTTTGTGCTTGCTCTTGTGCTTCTTTTTCTTTGCATTTTTCTTTTTCTGCGCATTTTTCTTTTTGTGCTTGTTCTTGTACTTCTTTTTCTTTGCATTTTTCTTTTTCTGCACATTTTTCTTTTTGCGCTTGCTCTTGTGCTTCCTTTTCTTTGCATTTTTCCTTTTCTGCACATTTTTCTTTTTGTGCTTGTTCTTGTGCTTCCTTTTCTCTGCAATTTTCTTTCTCTGCACATTTTTCTTTTTGTGCTTGCTCTTGTGCTTCTTTTTCTCTGCATTTTTCTTTTTCTGCACATTTTTCTTTTTGTGCTTGCTCTTGTGCTTCCTTTTCTTTGCATTTTTCCTTTTCTGCACATTTTTTATTATCCTCTATTTGTGCATTGTTTTCTTTTTCTTTACAACTTTCCTTTTGATAGCACTTAACACCATTATTTTCACATAAACATGTAGAGCATGGAGGTTGGTTAAAATTTTGACCAAGTTGATACACAACCCCATTATAACTGCAATCTAAAGTTTTAACCCAAATCTGTTTAATACAGCTGATTAATCTAGTTGTTGAAATAAAAGCAAATAATCACTGTGGAGGAGTAATCTTTGAGCATAGCCTCATGCTACAAAGCCTGAAGCTATGTTTAAAAATTCCTCTTCCACAAGTGATTATTTACACTTATTAAGACTGCTGAAACCAATATGTAAATCCTTGAGTCTAAATGGGTGCTCACAAACAAATCCTTCTCATTTGGTTTCAAGTTTGTCAAGGAGATAATGTTCCAATTTCTTATTAGATTGGTTTCTTTTCATACATAGTAGTTAAACACGGCTGAACTACAACAATTTTGACAATACAACATGTATCTAACGCTCTTAATCTGTTTTTTCGTTAACAATTATTATCTGGCCTTGCTTTTTGAAGAATGTTTTGATTAAAATATATTGTTTTACATTGTCACTTTAACAGACACTGAAACACATATTCAAGGCTTTAATTAATAGGGTCTGCTACCTTTTCTGTTTTTTATGAAAAGAACTGCTCTGCTTGTTGCCTTTTTAAGCCTAAATGCTCTGAAAATTTTCTTAATATTCGGATGATATTAATCTTTACACATCTAACTGTGTGTACATAAACCAATAAATAAAACAAAAGTGCACAAGAATAATTTGTGCAAACCCCAAACATATTTTTGAGCTCATCGTAGGTCTTGTTTTACTGTAAGCATGATCAAATTAAAAAGACAATATAGTTTAATTACTTGTTCCCTTAGGACCTTCAACTGATACAGTTCCTTCAACAACTGGTGCTCCAGGAGCAACCATTCCAGTTTTATATTGAATAGCCTGCTGACCAGGTGAAACTGATGGCTTTTCAGGATTACAAGTCTTGTTTGCTTTTCCTGGTCCAGTATTACCACACTTCTTAGTACACATAACAGGACAATGTTTTTGCATCCATTCTTGGTTACATATGTCAGTAGTGTAAACAGCACACCTTGGATCATCTATTTTAACTTCTGAAATTGAAAACATATGCCTTATGTGATATTTAATGACAGGTTGTGATTACAAAAATATTCTTTTACTTTAAGCGCATAAACTTTCACAGGAAACTTTTGCGACGGAAAAAAAACTGAATTGTATTGACAGAGAATATATATTTCTTTTTTGTTTTGAAAAAGTAATAATTAAAAAAGTGTTTTGCAAGAAATAACTTTTGTGAATGATCAATTTTGAAAAAAGTTGCAGAATATACTTTAGCAAAAAGGCACAAAAAGTGCAATATTCGCAAAGTTTCTTCTCGCAATAGTTTCTTTCCTTAACGTATAGTTTGTCAAGTTTATAGGAGCAACTATAGTCAATGTATTATAATAAACACATATATATATATACGTATACAAATTCAAATATGTATACAGTTTTAATCTCAATCAATTTACATTTATTTTAAAATTGTGATTGCCGATTGTAAAATTTAGAGAATGTATTGTTTGTGGTCACTTACCTGTGGCTTTAATTGGTTTTACAATTGGAGATGTTTGAACCTTTTTATTTGTGATTTCTTCTAGAGTATTTTGTAAATCTGTAGGTCCAAGATTAACCAAGGTGACTGGATATTGATTTGCACTTGTAGGTCTTTTATCACCAGATCCTCCAATTTGATCTGCACCTCCTCCAACTTGTGCAATAACTGGGGTAGGCCGATAGTTTAATTTCTGTGGGTCAACTACGTCAGCAGATTTTGCTGGTTTATTATTTGTCTGATTAGCATTTTGAGGTAAAGTAAACATTGGTAATGGACCAACATCAGATCCTGGTGATGTTAACTGGGTGATATCCGGTATAACTTTATTTAATGCATTTGGTATATTTTCAGGGCTAACATTGGGTTGTGCTTGAGTATTTTGTTTTGGAACATTTTGAACTGGCTGTGCAGCAGTGACTGAAACAGGCTGATTAGCATAATATAATGCAGCTTGGTTCTGTGTTTGGTTTGGATATGCTAAAGATTGCTGTTGTTGCTTAGTGTTGGATGGAGCTGGTTGTTGAATATTGTTGGCTTGATAAGGATATGGATATGCATTAGATTGTGTTTGAGGAGGCAATGATGGATTTGCTTTACCTATATAATTTAAACAGAAAAATTAACGTATTAAAATTTAGTGTGTGCATTATTTGAGCTTGTATACAAACTTTCAAGTTGCAAAAATCGTTTTATCACAAGTCATGACTTCATCAAATTATTCAGGGGTCTGGAACTACACAAAGAAATTATTCAGGGGTCTAGAACTACACAAAGATGGAAATACATTATTCACACAAACTATTTGTTATAATACCAAATTTGTTTCTATTAAGTTTTAAACATTTTTCTTCACTTTTTCTAAAGTTATGGAAGAACGTTTGTGTGCTGACAAAAACTCTCCCTACATATATTATGACATCATAATTTGTTCCAAATTCTCAAAATTGAAATATTTTGGGATAAGATTTTTAATAAATTTAAAAAGACTTGTTAAGCATTTTTTTATCCTCCACCTACATACAGCATATCAAAAAGCAACTTTTCATGCAGGAATGCCGATATATATAATCATTTGTTATTATACAGACTTTTGTTTTAAATAAGCGCTAAGCTCTATGTTAACTACAGTAAATAACAATTCCCAACACATTTTCAAAGTCATATAGTATTGTGTGGATAAAAGTTATACATAAATGTTCAATAACAATGAGAATTTGAGACAAATGGTGCTGCTTTGAACATGAAAACACACTGTAAACTACACCTGTTTGCAAATAAAGTCTAGAGGGACATGAGAGACCCCTCCATAAAATCTGAACGCCTGCACCAACACTAACTGTACTTTAAACTACAACCTATATTTTATCACAAAAATAATTAATTTCCTATTGTTTCGTCACATTGCGTATAGAATAATAATTATATAATAATAATATTTTCACCTATTTTTTGGTCTACCACCGTTTAGAAATTATCGTAATGCGGAAGATAAGCAAATTATTTAAAAATAATTTTTGGCAAATTTTTCCCAAATTAAAAGTTAGAAAAAGTCAGAAAGTTTGACCATGATATCACTTTTATTCAAAAAGTTATGTATATACAATTTGATAGAAGGGGAGCCATGCCCCCTATGCCTAATATGGTTAATAAGAATGTGTTATTTTTTATTGTTATTTTTTAGTTGAGATCTCATCTAGCAAAAAAAAATATATATATTTTTTCAAAAATACCTGATAAATCTGGTCTGTAAAATATTACTTCAGACAGTGGTTCACAGATGGTGGACTGTGGGTACAAACGGTGGCATGGTAGATGGTGGATTTCCTCAACACCTTTAATTAGCGCCATTTTAATTAGAAGAATAAATTATGCCTTGAGAGAAGGAAATTTTTAGAGGACCAAATGGCATATTAAATGAGTCCGGATCTGTTTCATGGACAATGACATCGAGAAGACATCAAATAAATTTAAACTGATTGATAATAATGATCAAGAGTAATCATGTTTGATATTGTACCCGTTTTTTCTAATAACCGCCCACCCAAATCTATTCAAGAGTTAAAAAGTACCTCCCTTGGCCACTAATTAGAGGATTTACCAGTAGTAGGATTTAACTGAATCAGTCAGATTTATGAAATTGAAATATGTTTACAAAATAATGTACATACCTGCTTTTGTAGAATTATTGGCCGAGTTAGGTGGTCCATACTGTGTTTTACCATCAGCATTAATGTATGGTGGGTATCTGCTTACCCCACTGTATTCAGGGTCATTATTATGATGAGTTATAATTGCATCTGGAGTTAAATGAGTATGGTTGCCAGCTGAAAACATGAAAATATAGAGTGAAAAAATAGGTATATATCCGTGTATTTCCTCGAATCTTAATAAGCAAATATTAAGATATAGTATATAAGGGTTCATACTCAAAGAGTGGATATTAAATAAGCACCTGCTTAATACTCAATATGGCTCAAATAAATGGGAGTGGGGTTGTAGGGGATGGGGGAGGGACGCTTATTATTTTTTGGAAATTTTTCCAACCCCCTCGCTCTTATTCGAACCTCCCCTCCCTAAAAAGCTAAAATACACGTTAAAAATAAACTGCAGCTAGAATAAATCAACTAATCTACTAGTCCCTACTACCTGGAATGCATTAAATTTTGCAGGCATTTTACCTCTTAATTTTATGCAAATTCACGAAGATTAAATTCGTGAGTCGACAAAATAATGATATTTTGCGGGTATGTTGAAAACAAACGATTACTACAAAAATCTCAGCATAACTTTTTCTATTAATTCTTTTTGCTTATAAATTTTCTTGTTTGTTTATGTATGAATATACATGATTTATTTTAAAATACTGCTGATGATATTTGTGTTATTGTGGTTAGCCTATCAAAGAGCTGTATTATCTCAAGAATGGAAAGAGATTTTTCAAAAATTTAAAAAGTGTCTGTTCAAATTCATTGATACATTTAGAATTTTATCCAATAAAGAAGAAATTATTAACTTTTCATAAAAAAAATATGGAGATTTTGACACTAGACTTCTTTACGAGACAACAAAACAGGAAACAAAGAGAAAACAACAGTATAGCTAAACTTTCTCCCCTAAAACAGTATTAGATACTCATCAAATAATACAAATCTTCATACCGATCAACTTTAAAGTTTTATTTCCATACAACAGAAAACAAATTGAAGAAAAAATAAAAGGGCAGTAGAATTAGAAATGCTATGCCATGTCATGGCTCGTAGGCTAGATTTTTCTCCAACTGTTTATTCGATACTGTAGCGTAGGGTTTGTCTCGATACATATTCCATAAAAATATTTATATGTTTATAACTAACTAGCTATCTAATCATCTCAGACTTGAAAAATATACAAATATATTCCCCCCTGTACTCGTTTTCTCTAGTATTACCTGAGAACCGATCCTTGTCTCTACAGGGACACGCTAAAGCTCTGAAGGTAAACTAACTATCAGGTGAATATCAGGTAACTCTAGTATGGCAATAATTGGAGAATAGAAATGTTTCATACAAATGCTTTCCCTCCCAAAAGTAACATACAAATGAAGGGATAACATGGTGACAAGAACTGATAAGGGAAAGGCAGGGGGTGAATCCCTTAAAAGACATCTACTAAACGTTTATTATAGGAAAGTGATATGATGTGCTGAGTCTGCATATAAAATAAAGAAGAGCCCCTGCAGGAGAAACAAAACAAAAAGAAATAGATAGCTACAAAGAAACAGAATATCTAAAACTACCTCCTCTTCCTGCTCCTAAAAATTATTATTGTTTACAAATTGCGGTAAATGCCACAGACGAAAAAATTATTTCCCGATATTTGAATCGAAATACACTTATGCAGAATATATTAAAATTATAAATCCGTTTTTTATTAAATCGGAAGAAATCGACATTGTTTTCCCGCAAGGGTTGTCTGCGGGATGAAACTGACCTGCGGGGAATGAGAAACGTCGCATTTTTGAGAACTGGGAACAAAAATGCCTAGTTGTTTTTGACAACTTTTTTTCTCCCAAGATCAATCAAGAAACGTCAAAATTAGTCAAATTAAGCCCGATGTGATGCTATAACAACAGATGATAGAAGATAAGCAGCCGTCGTAAAGGCGCTTACTGCGGACTTTGAACAAGTTTTTGCCTACTGGGGCTGTTCTCGCATGAACATACACTATATCCTCCCCAGTGCCTCAGAGGGTACATGTAAAAACAAAAAAACAGGGTAAAACTACTTACGAGGGTGTGTTGCATTTGGAGGTATGTGACTCTTATCCTCGGGTACCAAAGATTTTCTTGATCCAGTATCATCCGGATAACCAGCATTACCGAAATCATTACCAGAGTCTCGAGCATTATTCATTGTACCAGTTTGGTCGCCTAAATTCACATCTTTTTCGTATTCATCTGGATTTAATTTTTCAACTGCTTCATTCATTCTTGGCGCACCGTAACTGCTCTTATAACCATTAAAATTCGCAAGATATGTCACATCATCTGCTGGATTCACATACATATTAGATCGAGAATTAGCAGACACAGAAGAACTCTCAGAATGAGGATTATGGATGTTTCGGGAATCATCATTTGGTCCATGAGTTTCGTATCGTCCATTGTCAAAATGTCCATCATTTACATAGTTATAAGCATCGTCAAGATCCTTTGAATTCGGGTGAGATAGATGAGCTGCTGTATCAGCCATCTCCCTGTGATGCTCCTCAGAGTTTTGTGGACCCTGTTGTTGGCTCATATCAAGGAAAGTTTGTGTTGCATCATTGTCATTGGATTGGTCGTTTTGACCGTAACCATAGTAATCTGATTTTTTCCCTACGTGTTCATTAACATCTCTTTTCTCTTTATGATGGTGAGAGTGTCTTTTATGTCGGTGATGAGGCTTACCTGACATAGAAAGCATGAATACGTATAAATGTAATGACATATATTTCCACAATACACGCCTGAAGCAATGCTGAAAAAATCACTCCTCCACAGTGATTATTTGCTCTTATATTTTTCGGAAGTAATAATAAAATTATAAATTGTTTTTCTTCTGATTTTTTATTACATAACCCCTTAAATATTGGTATTAAAAGGCAAATTTTTATGACCATATTCAACCTCGTTCCCAGGGCTTCTTGCTTTTTTGAAATACGGATTTCAAAAAGGCAAGAAGCCTTGAGAACGAGGTTGAAAAATATCTAAAATATCAGGAGACCGTGACCGTCTAGAGGAATTCGTTCGCGCGAATTCTAAATAAAGCAACTACATTAGTTGAAAGCGACGTCATCTAACAGGTGGCGTCACTTTCAACCAATGCAATGGATTTATTTAGAATTCTGTGGATTTGTCAGATTTAAGAATGGATACTCAATTCCAAACATTTAAATTATACCCCTATAGTAGCAGTGTTTGAATTGTTCCATGTGAATATGGGTATTTTGTCAACAAGGTTTCTTGGAAAGCCTTAAAAGAATCTTTAGGAAAACACCTGTGGAAGAGTGTTATTGGCATAGTTTTCAGCTGCAGTCGGATATCACTTGTGGAGGAGTGTTTTTGAGCATAGTGATGCCCGACAATTATATTGAGGCTTGCTTTGGTGATAGTACTCTCCTACGTAGATAATACTATCAATTCGAACTCAGATTGTAAAGAACGTCCAGACTACACTATCATTTGATAACCATATGTATATCCTGCACAAAGAGCACATTTATAAGACTGAAAATATGAATCATCGCAAAAGAGTTGCAAAGAAGGTATTAACTTACCAAAACTATGAAAGACACACAACACAATGATAAAACATATCGTTAATAACAACTTTTTCATTGTTTTAATTTGTTAATTGCTTTTGTCCCAAATCTAGACAGAATACAAAGGTTTAGTAATTGATATCAATCATTTATGAAATATATTTTCAAGGAATATTCGTTACCACGTGCAACATAAAGCAGCAGGCATTAGCGGGGGACCGTTGTAACGATATGAAACGAGGTGTTGGTTGCTCAAAGTAGAACTTGTCAACACTTCGTTCATTTGTGAATAGGTATATAGACATGATATTGACATTGTTTCAATGATGATTTGACATCGGATACATACTAGCATACATGTTCATATATACGGTGTCTTTCACTCTAGGCTGTGAAAGTCAAAAGAAAACATTCCGTTGGCAGAAATTGACGTCACGATCATGTGACATATCCTGTGACATATCCTTACTTATTGTTTAGTATCGTAAATATTTGGTTAAGCCCCCCTCTCAAATACCCCTCTCCCCTCCTATTGAATTAGCCCCCCCCCACTCCTAAATATCATTTTGTCAAATAAGCCTCCCTCTCGAATAAGCACCCATGGAGGTTATATTATTTTTACTCAAATATATTACAATAGATCAAAAACAATGTTTGAATTTGCATATCATATATCACGAGTTAATAATATTACATATTTACTGTTGTGCGTTAAGTGGTATTAATGTGTATCCCTTAGGAATTCAAGATCGTAGCTCTCTTTTTTCTTTAATTTTCTCGGCGACATGGCCGCGTTTATACGTTTGTCATTGTCTTGTTGACCTTATCCTAGTTTTTAATGTTTGAAACAAGCGTAGGATAGTCGCCGAAACCAAATTCACAAGGGGAATAAATTTATGAAAAAATACTCGAGTTGATAGATAAAAAAATCATGGGTATAAATGTATAATTGTGTTATATAAGACGTATGATCTATTTTTTACATGATTTTACTCTTCGTCTAGCGGATCATTGAATTCTGTCAGTCAAGCTGGCGACTCCTGTCCATGTATTTAACAAATAATGACAAAACACACATAACAGGTCGATTTCAGAACAATCCAAAAAAAAAAATCTTACCGGATACTTATCGAATCTTTTGTTTTTCCCTTCTATTAATAAGTTTTCATCGCCTCCATATAAAAGAATATTAAAGTTAGAAAATAATATCAAAGTTGTATAATAATATCCTTATTCTTCACTGATATTTTAGAAGAAGAAGGTGCATTCTCGAAAATAATTAGTTGAAGGCAATTATACACCTGTCTGAAGATGAGTAGTTGATCTTCTTTTTCGAGCAAAAGATCAAAATGTATATAGCAGCTTGAGCATGATTAAAACATTTGCGTATGTTCGTGTGTTCTTCGTGGTTAATACTCAACTTTGCAGTTTGCAGATAGCGTAAAATAGGTGAAAACTGCGAGCATGCAGAACTGAACATTATTATCAGTAACTCTATTGTATTGCTTTGAAAGTGCACGTAAACCTAGGTGTTAATATTTCTTTTGTTTTAGTTTTAGTAATAAAGATATTCAGTACAACTTGCATATTACTTTATGTGGAGACAATACGCAATTATTAATAGAACGCAAAAAACAAAAGAAAAGAGTCCGGTGAGATTCCATTAAAAAATCGCTGGGAAAGACGAAAAAAGGTATTCTATTGGGATAATGTGAAGTCAGTTTCAACCAATGGAATGCCTTATTTTGGTTTTGGCAGCGAAGTTTTCGTCTTGTAGAAATCAATCCTTAGAGCGTGAAAGACTAACTGAATACGGGCTCGGATTACATATAGCAATAGATAGTTCGGATCTCTCTATACGTATAGGAGTCCGAAAGTGTTCAAATGAGCAATTCTTTCTCTGAAAATAGAAAATGTTGGGCCAAAAAAAATGGCTGCCACGCAGTGAACATAGAAACACATAATTTCTTACAACTTCGATCACTTATATCTCCACCAGTATTCATCCTTATGGAATGAAACTTTCAGGATATGTTGTTAACAAGATAAACTTTTATATGGACATTATCTGATATTTTAATAAAAAATTCTACACAAAATTGATTTTGTAAGGCGGATCTCCATTGGGCGAATTCGTTCATGTGAATTCTAAGAAGCTAAGTGACGTCACTTTCAACCAATGTAATGACTTAAATTAGATTTCGTGCGAACGATTCGTCTAGCGGAGAACCGCCTTTAGTTGCTTATGCTGTGCTCTATTTGAGAACGACATTACCCAGTGGACAAAACTTGTTCAAAGTCCGAAGTAAAGACGCTATTGGGTATTGATGGGCTCGCATGCATCTACATCTGTGATAGGAACTATTATGTAGCGTGTGTAACAAGAATTTAAGCGTACCATATGTAACAAAAAAATGTTTTTCTGTTTAGATTTGGGACAAAAGCAATTAGCAAATTAAAACAATGACAAAGTTATTATTAACGATAGTTTTGATCATTGGGTTGTGTGTCGATCATAGTTTTGGTAAGTTACTATAATGTTGTACTGCTCCGCGTTGTCTTTATCATACATTGCGCATGGTATAGCTGCTCACAAATAGTATTAAAAGTGATGATAAATATCTTTTAACCTTGACCTTTCTTATTTGTTCTTCAAGAAGATCTTAAAAATAGAGATAAAACGCAACCTCAATCCCAGGAGTTCTTTTCTCTTCTTGGTGTATAAATTGGCGAGTGAATCAATCAGTACGCCCTTATATAAAAGCGAATGTTTCCTAGCATCATGGTTACAGCGTAAAAGTCTACTAAATTCTGTCACGAATTTTTCCATATATGGACGCTGTATTGCCATATATGGAAGTAAATAAATTCGGCAGTCATTCACGCGTTGGTACAACGCCTAAAGACGGATCTCTACTAGGCAAATTCGTTCGCGCAAATTCTAAATGAAGCCATTACTTTGGCTGAAAGCGACGTCACCTGTCAACCAAAGTAAAGGCTCCATTTAGAATTCGCGCGAACGAATTCGCCTAGTGGAGATCCGCCTTAACTTAGTGTAAGTGACACCAAACATCACTGACACCATATCATCTTTCATGCTTTCTATGTCAGGTAAACCTCATCACCGACATAAAAAACATTCTCACCATAATAAAGAGAAAAGAGATGTTGATGAATACGTAGGGAAAAAATCAGATTACTATGGTTACGGTAAAAATGAACAATCCAATGACAATGATGCAACACAAACTTTCCTTGATATGAGCCAACAACAAGGTCCACAAAACTCTGAGGAGCATCACCATGAGATGGCAGATACTGCAGCTCGTTTAGCAGAGTCTGATCCTAAAGATCTTGACCAAGCTTATGATTTTGTAAACGATGGACGTTTTGATCATGGACGATATGAAATTCATGGACCAAACGATGATTCTAGTAATATCAGAGAATCTCCTTCAGTTGCTACCAGTTCTTCCGTTCTTGCTAGTTCGAGATCTGATATGTATTTCAATCCATCTGAAGATCTCTCAAACTTTGAAAATTGGTATGGAAACAAAAACAAGTACGGTGAGCAAGCTTTGAACGAACCAGTTGAAAAATTAAACCCAGATGAATATGAAAAGAATGTGAATATAGGTGAACAAGCTGGCACAATGAAAAATGTTCCAAACGTTGAAGATAAATACAATGAATTTCCGGACGATGGTGGCGCTAGAAAGTCTTTGGTACCTGTTGGTAAGAGTCCTCCAAATGCGACACACCCACGTAAGTAAAGCTTTCATTCTCGTTTTAATTGTTTATCGGTATTATTTTAGGATTCAACGCTATCTAACTAACTTAGCACATAATAATTATACCTACATCACGAGCGATGACGTAACATTGTTAGTTTTTCTGACGTCATCATCTCCTGATATTTTTAATTTCTTCATATAAATTTTACTTTTATCAAAAATCAGAAGAAATATTTACATTAATAATTTTCATCATCCTCTAAAAACACAGAAAAACAAGACTGTTAAAGTTTTTTCAATGGAAGAACTGTACCTGCACATGACGTTTTTTCAACGTACAAAAGACGTTGTTTTGACGTTGTGACGTCCAAACAATGTCTCTTTTACGTTGAAAAAATGTTGCGTGTCAATTGAAAGAATCAATTGCAGTAGTAACAATTGTTTTCAGTTGGCAACCATACTCATTTAACGCCAGATGCAATCATAACTCATCATAATAATGACCCAGAATACAGTGCGGTAAGCAGATATCCACCATATATTACTGCTGATGGTAAAACACATTATGGACCACCTAACTCTACCAAACCAGGTACATTATCTATTAATAGACCTATTCACAAATACATCTACTTTGAACAGTCAACGCATCATGTATTCGTGAATAGGTCTATATATCGCAAATTTTACCCAATACTTATTTTTGCTAGTCGTGTTTTTTTCTTTTCTCATCCTTCAGCTTATAAGTCTATTATCACGTGATTTGTTCTGCTATTTTTTAAGGTCTTACGAACACAGATAGGTTCAGGGCGGTATATTTAACGTAATTGGGAGCGCTAATACTTCTTATAACAAAATAGATAATTAGTTGATTACTTGTCTTTCTTACATAAAGGATCTTATCAAACCAACAACATTCAACAACCGGCTGCATATCCACCTAATACTATACCGCAACAATCTTCTCCAAAGAAAACACAAAACCAGGCTGCTAATTCCATTCAACCTGTTGTAGCAGCCGTTATCCAACCAAATCAAACAGTCAATAGAAACAACACTCAAGCTAATATTTACGCCTCGAATCCATTGAATGTATTAAATAAAATCATACCAGATATTACTCAAGTAACATCGCCAGGATCTGATATTGGTACATTCCTTACATTTCCCATCTCTCAAAATGGTAATCAAACAGACAATAAACCAAAAAAACCTTCTGGTCCAAAGAAGTTAACCAATGAAACAAACTCTGTTATTGCTAGAGTTGGCGGAGGTGCAGATAAAGTTGGCGGAGGTGCAGATCAAGTTGGAGGGTTAGGTGATAAAAGACCTACGAGCGCAAATCAATATCCAGTTACTTTAGTTGATCTTGGACCTACAGATTTACAAAATACTCTTGATGAAATCACGAATAGAAAGGTTCAAACATCTCCAATTGTAAAGCCAATTGAAGCTACAGGTAAGGGAACACATATCATGATATCTTTAACTCGATCCCAGTACTTTACAAATGAGGTTTAATTATACTACCCTCTGCATAATGTTAGATCAAATTATAATTTTTGAAAACAGGCTTCTCGAACTTGGTCAAAAATTAAGGAATGTACACACTACGCTTTCCAGACTGAAAGCTGGTAAACACTTCTTCAACATATTCATCAAAATAAAAAACCCTCTACAGAGTATTTTAAATTTCATTTTCAGCTATTAAAGTAAATGATCCAAAGTGTGAAACTTATACTCCTGATTTATGTTACCAAGAATGGATGCAAAAACATTGTCCTGTTATGTGTCCTAAGAATTGCGATAAAAATAAGACGTGTGATACTGAAAAGCCATCAGTTTCACCTGGTCAGCAAGCTATACAATACAAAACTGGAAAGGTTGCTCTTGGAGCACCAGTTGTTGAGGGAACTGTTTCAGTTGACGGTCTTAAAGGAACAAGTAAGAACTATTATTTACAGCGATGCATCTACAACACAGGCAATTATTTTAGCGTATTCTAGAACCACTTATGTAGAAAGGCGTCTTGATAATTCTCGGATGTCATTGAATAAAGGTGGTGAAGTTGGGTGGAACCATGACGGCGAATCACACTGTCTGACATTTTTGTTGACGTGTTTAATCTAGCGAAAATGTTAATTCCAGAAACCAAAAAAAAATATCGGCTGCTATTTAACCCCTGGGTAAAACTAGAAAACCTCATCCCCAGGGCCTTTTATCTCTTTATTGAAATGAGGACGTCTCGCCGTCTTCATTTCAAAAGCGTGATAACTGCTCCGGACGATGTTGAAAAATAGAGGCACGCGACATTAGGCTTAAGTCGGTTTTCCACTTTAACCCTAATCAGGCCGGGGGGGGGGGGGGGGGGTGGGGGGGGGGGGGGGCG
>JAULBZ010003013.1:0-17389 GCA_032360805.1 Neoturris breviconis
ATTTCCTAGCTCGCTGCAAAAAAGACTTAGCCCAGAACAGATCATTTTCCCAGCCAGAGCTTCTCGATTTCCCAGCTTAAACAGCCAACTCAGAACAGATCATTTTCCCAGCTAGAGCTTCTTTGATTTCCCAGCTGAGACAGCCAGCTCAGAACAGATCATTTTCCAAGCCAGCAGCTGATTAATAGTGAAAGAACAGGTCAAATCTCACGCTGTACCTTTTTTTCTGGAACCTAAGAACTGGTCTTATTTCCAGCCAGTATACCCCCTCAGAACACCTATTTTTAAGAACACTTCCGTTGGCTGCTTTCGAACGTACAATGGATTGGTTTCTTCGGTTTTGAAAATCAAAAATATTTTTTATCTGCAATTGCCTATCAGAAAATACTTATCCCTGCTGGTACACGACGTCGTAGCAACGTCCTAACAACGTCAAAGTGACGTCGTGTGCCGGAACATTTCGAGCCACGTCCCCGGAAGCTCTAACGTCTACCTGTTCTCCTGTAAAGTGGTTCCGGCCATTCAGAGTAAATAGGGTAAATTGAAGATTGTATCCCCCATAAGGATAAAGGTCTGGAAAGGGTAAAAAAAGTACCTAGTGGTAGTGACCTCGACCTTGAGAGGCGGAAAAAATTAAAAGAAATTCGGCAGTACTTTTTAAATAAAATGGCATAAAATATGTACGTAATAAGAAACAATTACTACAGCGGAATCATTTTCATAACCCTAACCAAGTTTTTGCGTACTGGGCTATGTATCTATTTTAGTTGAGCGAGGTAGTGGGAGGGAGAGGGGGAAGGAGGGTAGGGACATTCTTAGTTATTTCCCAAGTATCGACAATAGAAGCTCCGATTTAGTAGGCGCCATTATACTTTCAGTAAACAGTTTATTTTTATCGCATGACAAATTTCACGTCTGCGCAAATTTTTACAATTTTAGCTAGGTCACAAGCATGCTTCATCTATTAATAGCAAGTTATTGGGGATTCCCTTTCCCAATTAATAACCTAGAGTTACGCGAACTAAACAACAACGTAACTCTAGGTTTCAATCACTAGCCTGATACCACGGTTACTACTGGACTGTGATGGACATTTCCATAACATAGGGACCAACCCCCCAAATAAGTTGAATTAACTTGCAATTGATTGTTTTCTTCGTCCCGACACTCTTCATTGTAGATTATTTTTCTCAAATTTATTTATTTTGAATTCCTTAAGATGCTAAAATGTCTGCTTTTGGAACGAATTTTGGAGATGGCTCTAAGAAATAGCAATTTTGCTTCTCTTATTTCTAGGAAGTGAGAAAAACAAAATCCAGCAACGTGATCATTTAGAGTAAGTGTTTATTATTTTATTTACACTCCCAATAAACGATGAAATGTCATCTCCCACCAGTAATAAACAAAAAACGATATTAAAGAAACTCAACCAAAAAGCTAATCCTATATATTCTATATACTAACCATCTGTGATTGGAAGCAATTCAAACCACATATAAATTCAGATATATAAAACAAAGGTACAAATAACCAAATATTTTGCCATCTATAACCATAACTGCCAATAACCACATTAATACCACTCTATAACTGAACCACATAAATACCACTCTATAACTGAACCACATAAATACCACTCTATAACTAAACCACATAAATACCAATCTATAACTAAACCACAAGCACAAACGAACGCATATGCAAGCATCTAAAACTATAACTAAATCTTCTGTAATGTGTAACCAGAAGCAAAACAGTAAACATATCTCTATAACCAGGGTATAAATACCAACAAAAACACGCGCAGTCGTCAACGACTAAAATACAAATACATGCAACCACACATGGAAGCATCTAAGACCAAAACACAAAACAAATAACTAACTCTTCGGTTATTTTCAACAGAAAATAAACAATAAATACACAGTCATCTATAATCTATAATCAGGACACTCATTTATAATCAACACATACATCTAAAATCAGGATATAAACAGAAACTATCACATATACAACAATCTGAAACCAAGACACAAACAGGGATAATCAGATCTAAATACCAATTACCACAAATACCACCATTTAAAACTGAACAAAGAACACAAGCAATCGCATATTCATGCATCTTAGATTAAAACACAAACACAAGCACTAATAATAATGTTTTAGCATCATCAGTAACCAAACCTACATTTTAGACATCTGCAACCATCATATCAATACCAAACTACAGGTAAACCGACAAACACTACAACCACATATATACAAGTATCTAAACACTAATAGAGATAACCTAAAATCAAATACAGATGCTTTACAATGAAAGCAAGAACCGCTAAGGGGCCATCTCCAAAATTCGTTCTAAGGGGAAGAGTGCTGAATCGATGATCTTGCAATTGATTGGTTTCTTCATCCCAAAGAAACTAATCAATTGCAAGCTCATTGACTTCACACCCTTCATTGGAGATGGCTCCTAACCCAGTGGACTCGTTCGAACAGCAACAAACGATAGAACAGCTGTTCTAGCGTCTCTACTGCTGACATTGAACAAGTGTTTGACCACTGAGAAATACATCAACATTCATCTACAACGGTCAAATACAGCTAACCAACAGTTATATATTGAACCTATGTCACCACAACCAAAGCAAAGCCCAATAAATACATCGCCAAGAATTCACAACCAGACATAAATACCACTAACCATTATACAGTTATTCTTACCTAAAACCACAGACACAAATAACCAAATGTGCAATCATCTAAGATCATGGCAAAGACAAAACATATTATGTCATTCAAAACAAAAAACAAAAAAATATATATATTTACAATGATAACTGGGTATAAATACCGATTAATAACCACGTATGCAATCATCTTCAACTAAAGAAAACACAGGAATCATCTACATATGGAAGCACAAAAAAACGTCTACAAGCAACAAGGTTTAACAATCTCATCAACAAGCAAGGTGCAAAAAATATTCAGGCATTACAATCCAAACCATCTGTTCTTTATCATTAAAACAAAAACAAAAGACAATAATACATTAACAGTCACTAAAACCATCTCTTAAATACCAACAACCATATATATAGTCATCTACAACCAACATACAACACAAGAGGACCCACATATAACCAAATACAATATAACAAAAACAAAGTTAATACATCTTTTGTCAGTTATAACCAAGTTATTAATACCAATAACCTCATATTAATTCATCCACAACTAAAACAGAAACACAGCATATCCATATGCAAAAGATATATTCAAAGCCTGTAAACATCTAGAGACCTAAACAAATAATTGTATATGCAACCTCCTATAAGAGTGAAGAGTGCATCTATAGTTAAGACAAAAACACAAATAACCATATTTCTATAATCAAATAACACTTCAACCACATGAAAATATTGTTGTATATATCACCAACAAACACCAACATAGATTTGTGTATGACCATATACTGCCACCAAATAACAATACATATCTGCAAAGGGTGAGATAAGAGTGAAGGCAATCTACGTGGAGGAGGGATACTTGACATATATATCACTCCTTTTCAGTGATTATTTGCTCCTATGTGGATCACTAACTTGCATTCAGTAAACAACTGAACATCCATCTACACTATTGACACCATCATCCAGAAATCTAAAACCAAAACCAAAACCACAAATAACCACATTTGCTGGAAGATTAAACCTCAAAATTTCAATAATTCTATGACATCACCCCAAACCAGAATACGAACATCAATAACCATGTATTGCTTGTAACCAATACAAATAAACACCATTTCTTCAGTTATCTACCAACAAAATAGAAACACAAATATCCACATGCAATGATCTAGAACCAGGAAACAAACACCAACGACCAAGATAAATCTAGGTAAAGCCCAATAAATACATCACCAAGAATTCACAAACAGACATAAATACCACTAACCATATATACAGTTATTCTTACCTAGAACCACAGACACTAATAGTCAAATGTGCAATCATCTATGAACAAGGTAAAGAAAAAACAGATTATGTCATTCAAAACAAAAAACAATACAAAATATATATCTGCAAAGATAACTGGGTATAAATACCGATAAATAACCACGTATGCAATCATCTTCAACTAAAGAAAACACAAGAATCATCTACATATGGAAGCATTAAAAAACATCTACAAGCAACAAGGTTTAACAACCTCATCAACAAACAAGGTGCAAAAAATATTCAGTCATTACAATCCAGAACACAATAACCAAACCATCTGTTCTCTATCATTAAAACAAAAACAAAAGACAATAATACATTACCAGTCACTACAACCTTCTCTTAAATACCAACAACCATAAATATAGTCATCTACAACATAAAACACAAGAGGGCCCACATCTACAAATAACCAAACTTCAGTCAAATACAATATAATAACCACATTAATACATCTTCACATATTTTGTTAAACCTATAATCAACTCACATAAACCATAACCAAGTAAACCTAGGTTATAAAACTAATAAACCTAAATTAGACCTAGATATAAATCCCAATAATTCCATAAAGTCATCCACAACCAGGTACGAACAGCAATAACCATATATTGCTTGTAACCAATACAAATAAACACCATTTCTCCAGTTATCAACCAACAAAATAGAAACACAAATATCCACATGCAATGATCTAGAACAGTCAAGTCACATAAACCATAACCAAATAAACCTACAATCCCTCACAACAATTGTGAGACCACCCCCTCCCCCCTGAATTCATTGTTGATTTTCACAGCGGCATGCAGAAAATGCTGTGTAGACAACAATGATTTGAGGAGGAGGGGGGCAGGACCAAAATTACACTTGGAAACAGCATTTTGAATGCAGTCTCAATATATTTTGTGAGGGATTGTAGGTTCTAGACCTAATAAACCTAAATTAGACTTAGATAAAAACATCAATAATTCCATAAAGTCATCCACAACCAGGTCCGAACATCAATAACCATGTATTGCTTGTAACCAATACAAATAAACACATGCAAACTAAAAGTTAAATAAATAACCACTTCTTCAGTCACCTACAACCAAGGCACAAGCACCACTAACCACAAATGGTACTTTAATTCTCAACAACCAAAAACCAAACCTATAATTAAGTCAAACCATAACCAAATAAACGTAGATTATAGACCTAATAAACCTAAATTAGACCTACATAAAAAAGATAATAATTCCATGACGTCATCCACAACCAGGACCCGAACATCAATACCCATATATATATAATTGCTTGTAACCAATACAAATAAACACACACAAACTTAAAATTAAACAAATAACCACTTCTTTGGATATACCAGTAAATCTATAATAAATACAATATTTTTCGTGAATTCTTTTCCCATTCCCAATTGCATAAAATATTTACAGAAAAATCTGCTATAATATCTAAAGTTGAAAAAATAACGAGTTTCCCACGTATTAAAATCATCAACTAAATTACATTTGCACCCAACAATTATCTTTCACACTATAACAAAAGAAATGTGTAAATGAGCTACGATAGCTTGTTAGAATATATAGGTTGTTGAAGATACAAATGAGTTTCACATATATTAACATCATTATCAACTAAATTACATTTGCACCCAACAATTATAGCAGAAGGAATGTGTAAATGGCTTGTTAAAATATATTATACAATAATTAGCTTGTCACAGATACAAATAAATAAATAAATACACAAACAAAAATTACCGAATCTGGAAAACTCATATATGCTGACATCAGGAATAATACATACATACACTCCCTCGTCAATCAAACTCAAAGTTAACTGTAATCATAAGCATGCAAGAAGAAAATTACCAGCTGGATAATATTACCATTACCATTAAAATTACCATAGAAACAATAACCTAATCCTCGCACAAACAGCACTAAACACATAAGCATATATGACATAAAACTTCTCCACATAATACTCCTATAAACATATGTAATTAAAACACATACAACACTAGCTAATGCACCACTCTTCTGAAACAAATACACCAATACAAACAAGGTTACAGTCATGTATAACTAAGGCATAAATACAAATAACCAAAGCTACAAATATGTATAACCAAGATGCAAGTACCAACAACCAAAGATATGGTCATTTATAACCAAGAAATCAGCATCAACAACCAAAGATATAGTCATTTATAACCAAGAAATCAGCATCAACAACCAAAAATATAGTCATTTATAACCAAGAAATCAGTACAACAACCAAAAATATAGTCATTTATAACCAAGAAATCAGCATCAACAACCAAAGATATGGTCATTTATAACCAAGACATCGGCATCAACAACCAAGGCTATGGTCATTTATAACCAAGACATCAGCATCCACAACCAAAGATATGGTCATTTATAACCAAGAGATCAACACCAACAACCAAAGATATGGTCATTTATAACCAAGACATCAGCATCAACAACCAAAGATATAGTCATTTATAACCAAGAAATCAGCATCAACATCCAAAGACCAAACAAAGACCAACAACCAAAGACCAAACCAAAGACCAATAACCAAAGCCATCTATAACCAAGAAGCTTATACCAATGACCAACGTTGTAGTCATCTACAACCAAGACACAAATACAAATAACAAAAGATATATAATCATTTGTAACCAAGTCCCAACATCAACAAACTGCAAGCATGATAGGAATACCAATAACCAAATGCTGCAATAATCTGCAAATAAGGCATGAATACTAATAATAAAAGCTGCAGTCATCTAAAACCAAGACACAACTACAACTATCCAAAGATGGAGACATCTACTACGCAGAAGCAACCACCGATAACCATATCATATATATACATGACAATAATTAACCTAAGCTACTGTCAGCTGCAACCATGATACGAATACTAATAACCAAATCTAGAACAATCAAAGCTACGTTTGTCTACACCAAAGATACAAACAGTATTAACCAATGCTACAGTCATTTTCTACCAAAACAAAGGACAGGTAACCAATGATATACATGCCAATAACCAACACCGTTAAAATCAACCAAAACACCCAAATACAAATAACCAACTGTCATCTAAAAACAAGAAATAAACACTAATAAGCAAAGTTACAATCATCGAATCTTCAATAACTAAGACACAAGTACAAATAAACAAACTTGATGTACAACAATGATACAAGTAAACAAGCGAGAATCTAAAAACATATCAATAAGCAGGACTGACAACCAAGACACAACATTGATACATTGAACATTAAACATTGATACTATAACAACCAATCTAACTTCTAACCTTTTAGCTGTTGTTAAATGGGGTGAGAAATGGCTTGTTTCATTTAACGCAGCTAAAACCAAACTCGTCTCCTTTCATCATCATATATTTCCCTCTTTTCCCGCAATCTCTATGAATGGAACCAACCTAAAAGATTGTAAAAGATTCTATAGTTCTATTTATGTTTGGATCTCTTTCATCATGACATGTATAACCAAGACACAAATACAAATAACCAAAATTACAGTCATCTAAGACCAAGACGCAAACACCAATAACCAAAGCTACAATCGCATCCCAAGACACAAATATAAATAATAAACCATGTGGTAATGTATAACCAAGACACAAATACAAATAACCAAAACTACAGTCATCTAAGACCAAGATACAAATACAAATTACCAAACTTGCAGTTATGTATACAACCATGGCACAAATAACCAAAGGTACGGTCATCTAAGACCAAGAAGCAAACACCAATAACCAAAGCTACATTTATCTAAACCTAGGACACAAATAAAAATAATGAACCATCCCATAATGTATTAACTAAGACATAAAAGCAAATAACCAACTCCGCGGTCATCTAAAACCAGAACACAAACATCAGTAACCAAACCTATAATCATCTACACTAAACTTACAAATGCAAATAATAATGTACGACCACAAATAATCAAAGCTACAGTCATCTAAGACCAAAACACAAACTCAAGTAACTGACATAAAACAAAGCTGGAATCTTATACAACCAAAACACAAATAAAAATAACCATGTTTAATAACCATGTTTAATCTTTAACCCAGTGACCACTAAACCGGGTTAGGGTTATATACCAATATACACATATAAGATCTATTTCAAAACTAAAAGTAACTACTAAGAGAAAATAATAACAATTTATTTGTAAACAGGCAAGATATATCACATTTGTATTCATCATCCAAAACTGTAAAAACCCATAGTAATCACAAGAAAGTACTAAATCGTTTTCAACATAGCAAGTAAAACTTGTTCAAAGTCCGCAATAAGAATGCTAGAGCAAGGTTGAACAATGTTGTTCTAGCTTCTTTGCTGCAAATATTTTCAAGATATACAAAGAACTAAAGCCAATAACCATATATTATCCGCAATTAACTAAAACTGAAACCAAACTAACCAATTATAATACCAGCACAGGAAGACCAATAACCTCATATATGATCTTTAACCATATTTCACTTGGGGGAAGGGGGATCGAATTGGTCTGCGGCAATTTTGATTTGCGATAACTTTTTGATGACTTGATGAAATCATTTTTTCCTAACTTTAATTAGACCTTCAAATAACGTAGGGAAAAAAATTCGAGTATAATCTGTTTGTTTGCAGGGCAAAGGAGTTTTTTCTACATTTAATTTTTTTAAATAGTGGTTACATTATAATAATAATATAGTAATATAGATAGCTGTATTTTACCTCACACGTAGAACATTCCTATCATTGGCGCACTATTTTGCAGATCAGATAATCATTATTGGTAATTTACTGACCTGAACCATATTTTACTGACTACAATCATATGCAGAAATATTTGAGACAAGGTGAAATTTGTGCAACAATTCGGAGTTTCAACTTACACAAAAAGCCTTAAATTTTGATTAGTAAGACGAACGGCACAGAAATTTGAATTTGATCTAAGAGCCTGAGGGGACTAGGCTGCTAGAAACAACAGAATTTGTCGAATTTGAAAAAAGACCTTATCCTGTCTTAGGTCTACTCGATAAATCTCTGAGATAAATCACTTGGGTATCCCCGACGTCATTTTAATTAGTTAAATGTACTCCTAAAGTTCCCACACTAATTATTGACTAGATAAGATTTGTCTGGAAATTGTATTTACTAATTTACAGAACAGACTTCGCAGAAATGAGTGCGAAATTGCACATACATAAGATATGTTCCAAACTGATCAATAACTAAATTCTCATAACTTAATACTTGAGCATTATTGTTCCATATTTGGGCATATGTTGCTTTCTTTTTCTAAACCCAGTGGGCAAAAACTTGTTCAAAGTCTTTTCAAGTTTTTGCCCACTAAGAGCATAGCTACTAATATGTAATTAGTTTGAAAGAAGATAAGAAAATATCATATTTTTACCCCAAGCTGGTAAATTCATGACATCATCAAATAAATGATAATGTCTTTACTGGTAAGATTTTTCTTTTTTTGGAAGCTAATGGGTCAGGTAATAACCCTGGAAAATTTCAAGGCAGAAAGGTATATTGTTACAGAGATATGGCTCAGAATATTACCGCGGTCTCTCCTATCAACATAGAGGCCAAAAAAGCCCATTGAAATAGGGTTAAAACCATATAAGCCAAAATTACCATAAAAACCATAAGCCAAAAAAAAAAAAACTTTTATAACACGTGACACAACTACACAACAACCATATTTTACACATATAATCACATTGTTGTCAACACAAACAGAACCCAGAAAAACAGGTTCAGAGTCGGCAAAGACATTGTTCTAACGTATTTACTGCGTACTTACTGCGTTCAAACGTAACAGACATTCCAGTGGGTAAAAACTTGTTCAAAGTCCGCAGTAATGACGCTAGAATAACGTCGTTTGACGTCGTTCGACGTTGTTCTAGCGTCTTTACCGCGGACTGTCCACATATTTTGGCACACTGCGAAGAACTAATAACAATTTGAAAAAATAAAAATAAAATATTTCCAAAAATATTCAAGAAAAATATTTATTTTTCAGCATATCCCATTGTATCTATACTCAATCAACATACGTATTTATACATCACAGTTAAAAAAAGTACAATGCATATAGCCAGACCTTACATACCAATTTTTATTCAAATTTAAAAACAATACAAATACTATAATTAAACTTGTTAGTAACGAGAGCACAACAACAAATATGAACTATATAAGCCTACTATCATTCTTTAATAAAGTGTAAATATTGTAAGGAACCATCAGAGTTGATTGGTTTCTTTGTACCGGAGAAACCAACAATTACAAGCTCGTTGACTAAACACTCTTCATCGTAGATTAATTTTTCTCAAATTTATTGATTTTGACTCCTTTAACCCTATTTCTACTGGGCTTTTTAGGGCTCTTAGAATCTGAGTGCGGGGGGCATTGTGCCCCCTACCCTTCCATAACGTTTGATAGAACCTTGCTGTAGTGTTGTTGAAACTTTCTATAGTAAACATTTTTGCTTAATTTGTGACGACCGACGTCATTACTTATAATGACGTCATGAAGGAAAAACTGGTGACGGATTTTTTTTTTTTTAATTTGACAGACTGTTTTTTCAAGCAAAAATAAGAACAGAGTTTTTTTTTCTTTCAAAAAATAATTTTTACCATCGGTCAAGAAATAAGTCATTTCCCAATTATCCCTAGTTACCAAAAAAATAATTTTTCAAAATGAAGCTAGATAAATCATAGGAAAAGTCCTAACATCTCTAGTCATATAAGCCATTCATTTAAACGTTATGAAAAAGTATGACAGAAGACACATTGCAAATTTTGTAGTTTACTTTTACATATTCAGGCTTGACTAATACTATAACCTAACCTCCTGCAAGTACATCCCTTTGGCTCAACTTTACTGTTAAACACATTTTTGATACCTTTCATGTACATGATGTAACATAATATAATAATGATTCATCGTTAGGATCGTTGCGTGTTGTGACTAAACCTTCCACTTACTTGCCAACAATTTGAAATTCGACCACAATCATTACATAATATACAAATTGTATAAATTCTAAATATGGCGGATACAGTGATAGGATTGTTTTACTGCTAGCTTTCGAAGTTTAAACAAAAAGCAACAATATATAAACAGCTATATGATAGCCATGCTATGTTACGTGAAGTGGTATAATTACGATGGTCTTCAGTAAACCGGAAAAGACCAACAAATAACCAATATTAGATTTCGATTAATACTATATTGTGTAAACCAGCAATATGTTGGTATGTAACTAATTGTTTTTATAAATGCTTTTTGTTCTTTTTTTTTAATGATGATTTAAGAGTTTAAAAGTATCCCACGCGAAACTTACGTAACTTTAAAAACTTTAACTTTAAAAATAGCTAATGTAAACAAAATTGTAAACAAAAGTAAATTTTTTATCGATTGATTCTTTCATAATACACTTTGCAAAATATTATTTGAATTCGTTTTTTATCTGTTTCACTGTAGCGACTTTCAAAAGTGGCTACGTTTGAAGTCGCATAATCACCCTATTTTTTCAAAATTCTAAAATCTATATCAAGTTCACTATTCGCAATTGCTGATCACACCCTAAAAATTTCAGCATTTATAAATAATAGGAAGTGGGTCAATTAAGCAATTATTTTATCACTAGCTACAACTTTATGTAATCGTGCAGAAAAGCGATGAAGTTTGGCCAAACAATATGGCTGCCACACAGTTAGCATACAAATTACAAAACTTTAATCACTTGTATCTCCACTAATAGTTGTCTTTAAAGAATAAAATTTTCAGAATTTGTTACTGACATTACAAGCTTTCATGTTATTTATTTGGAATTTTGACCAAAATAGTGTGATTATGTGACTTTGATGTCTCACAAATTTTCTTCAAAGTCCAAAGTAAAGACACTAGACTTTGACGTTGTTCTAGAGTCTTTCCACCTGAGTTTGAACACGTTTTGTTCCAAAAACACAAATAAATAAGTCATTAGAAGTAAGTGATGTCAATTGGTGATAGAAATCATGTTAATTAAACCTTGTACGCAGTCTTTTTTGATTTATTTTATAGTAAAAATAGAATAATGATGTAAAAATGATTTTTTAAATTTTTGTAATTATGTGGTGAATTCTAACCTTGATCATGCATTGATACACTATTTACAGACCAGTTTAGTTTCAACTTGATAATTTTCAGACCAGAAAATGGACATTTATTTCAGAAAATTTACTAATCAGCTCTTGGGAGTTATTCTTGGAAAGAATTTAGCTTGCCTCAAGATTCACGTTATTACGCGTTAATTTTATAATCACGTTAATTACCTTAATAACTAAAATTCATTCAGAGCTTATTGCGCGAAATTGAATCCGCGCCAATTTGGGAAAATACGAATTGCTTCAAATTCAATTCTCCGAAAATTTGGAAAATTTCTCAAACTTTGATTTAGGACTGTCAAAAAGTGTTACTGTCCATGTTTATTACATATCTCGACATTACTATATTTGGCGGCGTTAGACCAATCATGCAGGCACACTCGACGTCTAATTAACGTCGCGAAGACGTCGTTTTGACGTTTAGACGTCAAACCGACGTCTTTGTGACGTTGATTTGACGTCGAGTGTTGAGTGAAAGTTGGTTAGTTTAATCCTTAGATATCTACAATCTTGAAATACTGTAGACAAAGTATGAACTTTTTGCAAAAAGAATTTCAACTTAGATAAAAAGTCTACAATTTTGATTACAAAGACCATTAGATATACGAAATCTATATTTATGCAAAGACGAATGACACAAAAATTCCAAATGCCTGGGTACTAGGCTGCTTAGAACAACAGAATTCGTCGAGCTTGCCAAAACTCCTAAGATTGTAAGTTATCAGTCTTAAGTACGTCTACTGTATTTGTATGTTATTATGTTTATCTTATGTTATTTTCAATTTGTTTTTAAATGCCAAGTTCTCAAAACTATGAAAATCACTTTTTTCTGAAAAAATAGTGGAACAATCTAAATTTTTCTATCCCAAATTTTTAAACGGCTCGAAAATAGCGGAAAAAATTATTTTTAAATGTCCGTGCAATGTCCGAATTTCCGCAAATCGGACATTTAGAAATTCAGACAATCTTGGAAAAAAGTACCGTAGACAAAGTGAACCTTTTACAAAACGTTGAGATTTTAACTTATAGAAAAAGTCTATAATTTTGATTAGCAAGACGAATATCAGGGAAATTCGAATTTGTTCCAAATGTCTAGGCACTAGGTTGCTATGACAACAGAAATCGTCGAGCTTGCCAAAACCTCTAAGATCCTAAGTCGCCAGTCTTAACTCTACTCGAAATCTCCAGAGAATTCCAAGTTTGTAGCCATATTTGAAGATAATTAAATGTCAAATTCTACCCAGAAATCGACCAAGTTATGACATCATGACAAAATTCTGACGTCATCACTTCTGATTTTTTAAATTTTTTTTTGTAGTTAATGGGTTATTTAACTTAGGTACCAGGTTTCGTTGTATAAAATGTTACAAATCAGTCGTTGGGGGGCCAAATTAACCCCGGAGGGAGATAGGAAGGCCAAAAAAACCTAGACAAAATAGAATTGAAGTAGATATTACCTTCAACAGGCTATGTTCGATTAGACTGTTTCTGTCCGAAGCTTTTTATATGGCATCAGAAACAATTCACGCAAAAAACATGTTAATTATTACTTTTTTCATCACAGCTGCTGGTACCATTATTAATTGTGATGAAAGCCGAATGAATTCTGACAGCCAGTGTACTGCATTAGCTATAGATGTTAGCTATCCTTGAGAACAATTAAGCTACGATGAAGAGTGTTAAGTCAATGAGCTTACAATTGATTGGTTTCTTCAGGACGAAGAAACCAATCAATTGCAAGATCATTGATTCAGCACTCTTCCCCTGGTATTCGATCTCCTTTATATTGAAAATCAATGGGCTTGGATAGCTCAAAGGCTGTATATATGTACATAGTTTTCTGTGTCATATAGAAAAACACAGTCCATGCTTTGTTGTAGCATGGTGATCTTTGCGCACGGTTGATATCAATCCAACCTCGTTCCCAGGGCTTCTTGCTTTTTCGAAACACAGAAGAGCGAGGAAGGCAAGAAGCCTTGGGAACGAGGTTGATATCAACCCAGTGTGCAAAAACTTGTTCAAAGTCCACAGTGTAGTATTTGGATAAAACTTTCTACAATTATAGTAAAAGGAAAAATATGGTACCAAATTGATTTGATGACGTCAGTATTTTTTCGATGACGTCATCACAAATCATATAACAACATAATGTTTCTTAAAAACCATGTTTTCTAAGAATTGCCATTAAAAGAGTTCTATAAAAGCTTTTCTAATAAATTCTAATTTTGTTTTCAGTTTTAAATAGGCAATGTCTTGATGTTTCACTTCCGGTTTTTAAGTGAAAACCTTGCAAAATAAAACATAGTTCTAACGTCTTTACTGTAGACTTTGAACAATTTTTTGTTAACAAAGGTAATTGTACTTCTATTAATTCAACGCTTGTTTATTCTCGTCAATTTGTTATAAATGGAGTGCCGGAAGTCGTCTTTCCGCAAGTATAATAATGATGTAATATAAAACATTACATCATCACATCAGTGTTGTTTCCGCTCTTATATTTTTGTTTTTAAAAATAACTAAACAACAGCCCTAACCCTTACCCAATTGCAACGGTTATTAGGGCTAGTCAGTAAACACCAGTATTATTAGGGCTAATCAGTATACCCCAGTATTAGGGCTAATCTGTCAACCCTAGTATTAGGGCTAATCAATAAATCCTAGTATTAGGGCTAGTCAGTATACCCTAGTATTAGGGCTAGTAGGATATCTTGTCATCCCTATCCTCGACCGAAAATATAGTATTAGGGCTAGTAGGATATCTTGCCACCCCTATCCCCGACCGAAGATAGATAGCTCCACCCCTGCATAATCGGTATTTGGAGTTATTTCGTTGAAACTATTTCCAGTAGCCTTTCGAGTTTGGCTCTTTAAAAAAGTGAAAACGGTGGAGCGCACCAAAGATATATTCTAACGTAATGATGTCAAACATTTTGTATATTTGGCAAGCTTGCCAATTTTGTTTTAGAAAAGAATGCATTTGATGATATCTGAAAGTCAATTAAATGTTAACTACTGGTTTAAGTGCTGAGAATGTTGGCAACAAAAGTTCACTTATGCTATCGCAACAACAACAAAAAAGTGCGCAATCTAAAATGAACCCAATGACCAATAACCTGTTCAAAGTTCGCAGTAAGACGCAAGAACAACGTTGAAAACGGTTTATTTACGTCATTGCAGTGGGATTAGAGTTTTGGAATTAAGCAATAAAATGACTTGAAAAGCTTTAGCTGTGGCAGAAAAACCATTTTAAAAACGGTAATCGGTGAAGGGATATGTCTCGTCTAAGCCTTTATAGGGTTAAGTGAACCACTAGTCTAGCCTTCCTGAAGTTATTTTCGATCTCTGATTTAGCTTTATGACCTGGACCAAGTTGTTCGATTAAATCCTCGATTACCCCTATTCAGTATGGTGGAGGTGGGGGAAGTGCCCGCCTGGTATCCTTTTTATCATAAATTTTGAACAAATAGCTATTATGACTAAGTATTTTGGCACTTTTCTATAATTTATAATTTCTATAATTTCTATAATAAAATATGACACAAATTACGAATTTTAACAAGCAATATACACCACAAGTAAAAAGTAACTAATTAAAATGACTAATTAGAATACCCAATAGATTTATCGCAGAGATTTATCGAGTAGACTTAAGACTTTTAGGTCTTAGGTCTTTTTGAAACTTGGCAAATTTTGTTGTTTCTAGCAGGCTCAGGCTCTTCGGACAAATTCGAGTTTTCGTGCTGTTTCACTTGCTAATAAGACTTCGAGGCTTTCCGCCTTAGTTGAAATTCCATATTTTTGCTCAAATGTCACTATTTTTGTGGGAGATTGTAGGATCATTTTAAAGAATTTTTTTTGGTAACTATGGATAATTTTTCCTTAGCAACCAAAATTCTTTCTTTCTTATTTTTGCTTAAAAAACATTTTGGTGTATAGTTTTTTCACCTAAAATTTTGTTTGCAGCACCTGTTTTGGCCCTGAGGACGTCATCATATAAGGATTGAGTATCCTTTGTTCTGGTTTCGATTTGGAACGTACTCAGCAATCACTTTTACCTCACAAATAGCAGCTGGTTGGTTGTAGTTGATACTTAATATTTACATTTGATTGGTCGGTGTGAAATGTTGATTTTGCAATGTTCGAGAATTTTGCGGTTTTTGCAAAAGTTCTATAAATGAGCTCAACCGCAAAATGCAGTTCTTGGAGCCGCGAAAGTAAGTACTATCGCAAATTAATGTCGTTAATGCATCTTGTTCCGGTAGAGATGCGCCCATAGATGTATGGTGGCGATAACTTTTGGTGTGTCAATCCGTGCTTTCTGTGGTAATAGCATCTTCTTATAGACATATTCACAAATACACGGCAACAGTACTACTATAAAGGCCGTTTTTATGTTCAGAAAATTTTCCACGGAACGGAAAATGCGCACGCACGCGTAGAAAAAAATTATAGACATTTCATTGGTAGAAAATGACATCATTGGCCATAATTGCCCCTTCATATTGCATAATATATATACTTAGCACCAATATAACACCCGTTTTGTAAGCAACATTACTAATAATGCCTGAGTTTGGTTGCTTATTAAAAAACGTACATTAACAACTGATAACAAACGTGATAAAGGATTTTGGCCTTACACAATGTAGTGATCATTGCCTTCCATAGTAAATATAATACAACATGGGTATAGAGCCACCCACATCCAGGGCCAACAACCATTGAAGAGCGTCTAATTATTCAAACATTTTTAGGGTTTTTAAGACAGTTTTGTGTGATATTTTAGGAGAAATGGCACGCAACCATTGAATAATTATTTAGGGTTATTTAGGAGATGTCCTTTTCGTTCTAGCACCCAATAATGCTTTTTATAGAATTCCACATGCTAAAAATAAACTAAGAAACTGATGCCTGCTTTGCATATCCATGACACCTGAAAGAAAATAATGACTCGTAAAAGGTGAAAGGTACAGTAAGTTCTAATTGAATAAATGCTACAATCTTAGAAATTAATATAGAGATGTTTTTCAAATTTCGACACGTAATACACACCACAAGCAAAACCCAAGTGCTGAAAATGACCACTAGACGTCCCTTGAGGTCTATCTCAGAGGTCTATCTCAGAGGTCTATCTCAGAGGTCTATCTCAGAGGTCTATCTCAGAGGTCTATCTC
>JAULBZ010003014.1:0-17384 GCA_032360805.1 Neoturris breviconis
TGTTGTTGTTGTTGTTGTTGTTGTTGTTGTTGTTGTTGTTGTTGTTGTTGTTGTTGTTGTTGTTGTTGTTGCTGTTGCTTCTGTTACTACTATTTTTGATGATGTTATAGATGTCATAGTTCCAAACTAATTTCCATTGTTTTAATTAGATAATGATAACATATGTATGAAAAACAACAACATTATTACAATAACGGAGCTTTTTGTAGGATCAAACTACATTGCATTTTTCATTGTTATCAGTTTCCATCATTTAAGCAAACTCTTGGCGCGTTTAACTATTGCTAAGTGTATAAAGGCCTTACGTAAACACAGTTTCATCAAATAATCAATTTAATCAGATTATCAAAGTAAGATTATTTCCTCGATTATTAAGGATCAGAATTATAAAATATATTTTTGGATAATTACGTTATTTTGGTAATTTTTTTGAAAATACAAAAAAGTTTGTTAAAGCAGTTGTTGCTAGGTTATATTTTCAGCAGTTGTTGCTAGGTTATATTTTCAACAGTCAAATACTATTTATTGAAAGAATAAATGAACGTGATTTCGCATTTTACAGACCAGGTAGTACATTTTACAGACCGCAAATCTCCTGTTGCAGATAACCTCATAACAGGTAGCAGTGACGCCAATAAGTCAATTTGTTTATGCCAAAGTGTTTGTAGTGAGTTGTTCTGTAAGTGTACCATGTCTCATGTCATGAGCGTTTGTGGTTCGCAAATACTAGCCCGTTACCATATTACAGCACTCTACGGACCAAAAATCTAAATTTAGTGATGAGAACGACGTCATAGCAGGTGCTAGTGACGTCACCAAGTTAATTCAATTGTTTGTGTCAAAGTGTTTTGTATTGAATTGTTCTACAGGTGTACAAAGTTTGATGTCACAAGCATTAGTGATTTGGAAATAAAAGGTGGTGGACACTTTTTGCCTCCCTCCCCCGGCATACAGGCCAGAACATCCCGGGTTTAATAGGGCTAAGGGTGAATTTTAAGTCCTTCTGAAGGAAAGAGCAGCTAGCTAAGACTATTAAATTTAAGAAATAAATAAACTCAAGTTATGAAATCAATGAATAAATAGCGAAAGACTACCAGGTACGGTCCTATGTATGGACTGTGCATGTCCATATATGGCAAAACACGGTCCATAAATGGGACTATACCCGATTAACTTACATGCTTGATTATCTTCATGTACTTCTTGCGCTACTATAATATAATGATTCCGATCTTTCCAATCATCAAAATATTTGGACATATCAAAACTTAATCTCATTGTTGTTTTAGTAGTATCTTTCACAAATCCAGGAAGTCTTACTTCGCTTTCTGGAACTTTTATGTTTAAATATATTGTTTTCGTGCTGGCTAAACCTCCAGAATCTGAAACTGATAAAACAAAGATATAGTTCTTATTTTCGGTTAGTTTATTCTTTGTTATCAATGAAGCTTTATTATCTGAAGTTGTGCTTAATATAAACTGATCAACTGTTTCCTTGCTGTTATCCTTCTGTGAAATAAGTGAAAATTTTAGTTGTCTTGAAACTGAATCAGCATCGTATGCTTTAAATTGATATACTTCTACATCCTTTAAAATTGGTCCGTTGATTTGTAATCCTTTTGGTGTGTTTTCAAACATTGGTTTATTATCATTTTCGTCAATTATATTTATGACAATTGTAGAAAAACCTGTACGAGAATTGCTACTGTTGTCAGTTGATGTCACAATAAAACTGTAGCTTGAAACCACTTCATGATCATATGAATGTTTTGACTTGATTATCCCAGTTCTTTGATCAATTTCAAAATATATACTCGATGATCCAGTTAATCCATATGTGACGGTATCAGATACATCAGCATCGTTAGCACTAACTTGCATGATAGAATAGCCAACTGCGGTTGATTCATTTATAGCAGCAGAATATAAGCTTTTGGTAAATACTGGTGTGTATTCGTTTTCATCAATAACTTGTATTAACACATTTACTTTGGCATTATTTGGATTTTCGTTTGAGTCTGTTATCAATATACTAAGATTAAAATTTGTTCTTATTTCTGAATCTAGTTTTGATTTGAGAGTAAGAACTCCATTATTTTTGATCTCAAATGCATTCATTGCGTTACCAGTTACAATGACGTAAGACTGAAGTGAATTAGCATCATGGTCTGTTACTGAGATAGACAAGACTGTACTTCCAACACGTGTTGCCTCACTTAGTGCAACATTATATAATGACTGAGTTGGGATTGGGAGATTATCATTTTCGTTAATGACTTGTATCATTAAATTTGAATAACCACTTCGCAAATTTGTTTCATTATATCCAGTTCTAGCAATAACTGTGACGTCATAATTTTGACGATATTCATAGTTAAGAGCGGATTTCAAAAATACGTTACCTTTATCGTCAATTCTGAATGTATTATTAAAACTTGATATTGAGTATACAATATTACCAAACGAATCCAAATCCATTGCGGTTACTTGTATTATAAGCGCACCTACTGCTGCAGATTCTGAGAGTGAAGTTGTGTATTCGTTTTGAGTAAAGACTGGTGAAAATTCATTTTCATTTTTAACGGCTACAATCAGATTTAATAATACTGAGTTTGGAGTGTCCCCGGAATCCGATACTAGCACAGTTAAGTTATACGTAGATTGAACTTCAAAATCTAGAGCATTTTTAAGAAATATTGCTCCATTGCTGCTTACTTCAAACATACTTTTGTAATTTTTTATATCGTATTGAAGTAATGCATTTCTTCCTGAATCTGCATCTGATGCTATTATCGAATATATCAAACTACCAATCGTTGTAAATTCGCTTATTGTTATTGTCAAATCTTCATTAGTTATAATAGGTGTATTATCATTTTCATCTAGAATGGATACATGTATCAAAGTGTAACCAATCAATGGACGTATTGCATTATCTTCAGCTTTTATTACAATCTCATAATAATTTTTTTTCTCAAAGTCTAATTTTGATGCCAATCTAATATTTCCATTCAATTCATCAATTTTGAATGTGTTATTATTTTCAATGCTATCTGCAAATCGATATGTTATTTTCCCAAAGGCATCCAAATCTGTGGCTATGATTTGTGTAACCAGTGTAGAGAGATTTGCTAATTCAGAGATTTGTGTGTAAAAGATATCTTTTGAAAATCTAGGTGCAAATTCGTTCTCATTAACAACATTTAGTATGAAAATAATTGCGGTTGATTTTGATGAATTTCCAGAATCAGAAATAATTATTGACATATTGTAACTTTTCCGTTTTTCATAATCCAAATTATCTGCTAACACAATTGAACCATTTGAAGATATATTTACAATATTTCCTCCTTCCATTTGATAACGTAGTAAAGCATTATTGCCTTGATCTGCATCTGTTACAGGTATTTGCAGAAGTGAAGCACCAATTGGAGTTAGTTCTGAAATATCAATATTGTATTTAGCTCTCTCTGAATATGGATAATTATCGTTCTCATCTTTGATGAATATTGCTAATCGAGCAAATCCAAATCGAGGCTCTTTTGAATTATCTCTTGCTATCAGCGTTAAATCATAGTATTGCTTTGTTTCAAAGTCTACAGATGTTATCAGTTGAATGGCACCAGTGTATTTGTTTATACTATATGTCTCATTTGGTTCAATGGAATATGATAATAAACCAAAATCATCTTTGTCCATTGCAACGACTCTTAAAATCTCACTTGAATTGGATTGATACTCAGAAATTTCAACAGTATATATAGACTTCAAAAATATAGGATTGAATTCGTTTTCGTCTATAACATTTATTGTAACTGTCACTGTTGTCTTTTGCGGTGATACATGAGAATCGTATATCTCTATCAATAACGTGTATTTCCGTATCGTTTCGTAATCCAGCAAATTTGCTATACTTAATTGACCAGATTTGTCAATAGAAAATCTATTATCAATATTTCCACCAATTATACGAAAATTTAATAAAGAGTTATTCCCTGCATCCATATCCGTAACACGAATACTTAGCACACAACTCCCAATCAGCGCATGCTCACTAACTGTGACGTCATATGTATTATTTAATGCCTTCGGTCGATTATCGTTTATGTCAATTAGGTTGATATGTAAAATTGCAGTGTTTGATAATTCAGGATATAAATCGTTTCGACACGTTAATAATACGGTATGTAACGATTGACGTTCTTTATCGAATTCTAGAACTGTGGTTAGTGAATCTTGCAATATTGTAACAGTGACGTCTTCAATAGCAGTGTCACATTTCACAAGAACACTAGAATCGAGTGGTTTTAAATTCTCTTTGAACTTAAAAATTTCAGTACCTATTGGTAGATTTTCTGGAACATAAATGTTAAATAATGGTTTATCGAAGGTTGGTGTGATCTCAGCTAACGTGGTCACATGTATATTGATAATTGCTGAGCTGTCTGATACTAATGACGGCTGTCCGTTATCATATGCAGACACTTGTAAGGTAAAACTTGTATTTGAGTGTGATAACGTCGACAATGCCTTACTTAACCTGAGTTCACCTTCTATAGTTATAACAAATGGAGTTCCCTTTGTAATCATACGGTATTTAACAACGTTTCCAAGAATGACGTCATTATCAGTTGCTTTTACTGATAAAATAGATGATCCAATTTGTGAACTTTTTATTATGGTCGCATTATAACTAGATTGTTCAAATAGTGGTCGATGGTTATTCGTATCGATAATGTTTACGTACACAGTAGTTGATGCTGTATTCATTGAACTATCTTTAGCAATTATTAAAGCAACTATCTGCCTCGTATTTGAGTAATCAAGCTCATAATTTAGTCTCACTTCACCAGTAGTTATGTTGACTGTTAACTGGTTGGAAGTAATATGTTCTAGTCGGTAGAAAATATCTTTAGATTTTCTTGAAGTGACTAGCTGTGGTGTAACAATCACCATTCCAGGGGATGAATTTTCTAATATTGATAGATTATAATATTTTTGTGAAAACTCAAAAAGTACCAGACTCGATTCTTCGATTTTAATA
Source organism: Neoturris breviconis (assembly GCA_032360805.1). NCBI lineage: Eukaryota > Metazoa > Cnidaria > Hydrozoa > Anthoathecata > Pandeidae > Neoturris > Neoturris breviconis. Next base: position 5,045 of record JAULBZ010003014.1, read on the forward strand.
GATACATCTGCTGTATGCATCGATTGAAGGGTATTCAATCCATAGTCAGCTGCTTGCACAGTAAATTCAATATATTTAGGTTCCAGATCAAACAAAGATTTCTTTAAAATAACCAAATCATCAACTATAAGAAAATATTCATTTGTTTTTTCCCCGGACATATAATACCTTATTCGTCCATTATTACCCGAATCAAGGTCAGTCGCTGTTAATCGTACCGCTATTGAACCGACATTGTTACTCTCAGAAATTTCCACTTCATATATTTGTTTTGCGAATACAGGTCGATGATCGTTTACATCAGTCACAGTCACAATAACATGGGTATTTGTAAAGATATATGGTATCTTAATGTCTATCACTCTTACCATAAAAGATAACTGTTTATGTTGTAGAGATTCGTAATCAATTCTCTTCTTAATTGTTATATTACCGTTTGATTGATCAATATTGAAATAATCAGAATGATCACTATTCATTAATAAATATGTTAATTGAGAATCTGGGTCGTTATCAAATGCTTTAACTTTCACCACTTCTTTGTTCATTGCCATTTCCTCTTTTAAAGTTACATAGTACGTATTACGATCAAAATATGGTTGATTATCATTGACGTTTGTAAGATAGATATTAACAGTTGCAGCTATTTCTGCTCTCATTGGTGGTTGAGCGTTATCATACACTTGAATTGATATTGTGTAACTTTTAATTGATTCATAATCAAGTCCTCCATTTAATTTGAGCAAATTTCCGTCAAGAATAAAATGGTTATTATGGTTTCCCGATAGGATAACATATCTTAAATGGTTCGTCTGAATTGTATCACCAAGATCAAATGCTTGTAATGTTAATACAGAGAAACCGATTGGTGTATTTTCGGCTAAGGTGATATTGTATTCAGTTGGTGAGAAGAATGGGCGATCGTTTATGTTAATTACATTAATATTTAATTCAGCTATGCTACTTTGCTGATTTGATTCACCTTGATCAGTTGCTATTATTACTAAGCGATGTAATTGTTTTTCAGCATAATTCAATGTCCGCTGCAGAAATATTTGACCGTTTTGATGATTTATTATAAAGATGGGATTATTTGATGGCGAAACCAGTTTGTATCGAATATCAGAATTGCTCCCAAAATCAATGTCATTTGCAGTTACTTGGAAAATAACTGAATTTATTTCACTTGTTTCTAGAACTGATATGTTATAATAGGATTTTGTAAAGATAGGTGCGTTATCATTTTCATCTAAGATTCTGACAATAACTAATGCATTTGTAGGACTTACTCTTGATGGATTGCCATTGTCATTTGCTTGTATTGTTAGAGTGAATACTTCATCAGTTTCACGATCAATTAAACCATTTGTCGTTATTATACCATTATTGTCAATTACAAATTTATCTTTTCCATTGCCAAATATTATTTGATATGTAATCTGTGTTACAGACATATAATCTTTATCGGTTGCGATAGTGTTAGCAACAAAACTTCTATTAGCAATGTTTTCTTTAATATTGACATTATATAACGATGTTTCAAATAATGGTGGATGTTCATTTACTTCCAGAATTTGAATATTAACAACTGCTACTGACATTCTTGGTGGTGCTCCACCATCTGTTGCGGAGGCACTCAACGACAATATGCTGCGAAATAATGTTTTTCCATTTCTTCTTATCTCACCAGTATTTTCGTTAATATTAAAATATTTTGAATCGAGACTAGTATGTAGATTATACGTTACCTTTCCATTCAAGCCGATATCCTCATCAACCGCTGAAACGGTAACGACAAATGGGTTTGTTTCTGTAATAGTAACGTTGTAGAAAGTTTGTAAAAACATTGGGGTTCGATCATTTTCATCAATAACTTTAATATGAAGTATTGCATTTTGTTGTGATTTAAGTATCGGTGAGCCTTGATCTTCTGCAAACACACTAACATAATATTCGCGTTGTGTCTCAAAATCAAGCTGATTCTTCAAACTCACTTGCCCATTGATATTGTTAATATGAAAAAGGTTTTGATAATTACCGATTGCGTATTGAATCCGTGAAGATGTTCCTTCATCTAAATCAGATGCTGTAACTGTCTGTAGTAATGTACCGGGTAGGGCTAATTCGGAAACATTGGAGTAATATATAAGAGGAGAGAATATTGGCGAATTATCGTTAACATCTTCAAGTATTACCTTCATATTTGCTGTTGTTTTCAGTTCAACTGAATTGTGAATATCAGTAGCTTGGACAATAAAATTGTAGCTGTGTACTTTCTCTCTATCTAAACTCTGTGTACTGATTAATTGGCCCGATTGGCTGAGAAAAAATGGTAGCGGGTTACCATGAATCAACTCTAATCGAATATTCTGATTCGCATTGTCTTTATCGTGGACACTTAGTTTAAGAATCGTGCTACCTGGTGTAACATTTTCTTTTATTGTCACCACATATTCCGTCTTATCAAAAGTTGGTTGATTGTCATTTATATTTTGAATATGTATGACTACTTGAGCTAATATAGCCGATTCCAAGACAGGCTTACCTTGATCGATGGCTTTGACGTAGAACTTATACAACGATTTTAGCTCATAATTAAGACTTGATGTCAATTTGATTACACCAGTGATTGCATCCACTACAAATATATTATTCAATTGAGTCTCGTTAAAGGAATAAAGAATTCGATCGTTATTATCTGCATCCATAGCAACTACCGTTCCAATTTCCAAGCCAATCGGTGCAGATTCAGATATTGTATACTCGTACTTTTGTTTTGGAAAATATGGTCTGTTATCATTGATATTAGTTACATATATGGTTATTGGAACGACTGAGAAATCTTGTTCGTGGTCTTTCACGTGTGCTTTGACATAAAAATTAAAAAGATTTATTCGTTCATAATCAAGCGCATTGAACAAATTCAAGTTACCATTACTCAAAATCATGTATGGTAAAACGTTTGTAGTTGGTAAAATTGAATATATGATGTCAGATTTCAACGCAGTTTCAGCTTTAATTGATAGAATAGTACCTTTTTCTTTATCTTCAGCAATTGCTATAACGTATTCTTGTTTTGCGAAAATTGGTTGATTATTGACTTGATGTATAATATGAATATCAATCATCGTTGTGGTAATTGAATTCAATGAAGGATTACCTTGGTCAGTTGCTTTTATATGGAGTTTAAAGAATTGCGGGTCAAATTTTGTTAATATCTGTCTGAGAGAAATGCGACCAGTTTCTGAGTCAAGGTATAAAAAAGCATTTGGTGTTGTCAAAACATATTTGATAATACCATTGGTACCAGAATCTAAATCAGTTGCTCGAACTGTCGTAATGATTCGCCCAGGTACAGTTTCAAATGCAATACTTATATTTTGATACAACTGATCAAAAACTGGAATATTGTCATTAACGTCCTCAATATGAACGAGAACAGCCGATACTCCACTCAAATTTGGTTTTCCATTATCTGTTGCCGTTACTGTGAGCCAGTAAGATTGATGTATTTCATAATCTAGCTTCTGATTTGTGTATATATCACCAGTGTCTTTATTGATTCTGAAGTGACTGTTTAGTAAATTCAAGTTTGGTTGAATAGTATATGTTATGGTTCTGTTGATATCTTCATCAATTGCAGATACAGAGGATATAAGAGAACCGATTGGAAGATTTTCTTTTATGGTGGTTTGATACAGTTCTTTGCTAAAGTAAGGTTGGTTATCATTTTTATCTGATATTGAAATAATAACTGATGCAGTAGATGACAACGTTGGGTCGCCACCATCACTTGCTTTAATTTCTAACTGATATGATGTTTTGCGTTCACGATCTAACTCTTTTGCTAATATCAAGTTACCATCATTATCTAACACAAAGCTGTTATCCTCGTTGCCAGCACTTATCAAATACGTTATAATTCCATTACCACCGGTGTCAGCATCTGTTGCAGTAATTCTAAATACACTATGTCCAATATTGGTAGATTCAGACAATGTGATTGAATAAAAGGATTTTTTAAATAGGGGCGGATTATCATTTCTGTCTATAATATGGATGGTTATTGTTGTATAATCTGTTAAAGGTATTGAAGCATTATCTTTAACTTCCACAGCAAATTCATAAACATCTCTTAGCTCACGATCAAATGTAGTCTTTGATTTAATGCATCCAGATATTGCATCAACATGAAAATACGATGACATAGTAGATATAAAAACACTATTTATGCTGTAACTTAAATTATCTCTATCCAAATCATTCGCAAGAATACAGCCAATAATATTACCAGAGGCTGAATTCTCAACAATGTTAAAGGTATAAGAAGGTTTCTCAAACTGTGGATAATTATCATTAACATTCTGGACATTAACTGTAAGTATTTGTTCAGTATATAATACAATAGGTAATCCTGTATCAGCAACAATGACTTTTAATTCATATGATCTAACTTGTTCATAATCCAAAAACCGTGTAAGTGATAAAAATCCAGTTTCAAAATCTATTAGAAATATTTCTGTAGGTTTTTGAGATGTGATAAAGTACTTCAGTTTTCCATTGGAAGTCGCGTCTAAATCTGTTGCCAGTACTTTAAAGATAATACTGTTTATTGGTGTATTTTCAGGTATTAGGACCTTATCATCTGATTGAAAGACAGGTTTGTTGTCATTATCGTCCAATATATTTAGTATCACGCTTGTTCTGCCGATATTGTTGTTATCGCTTGCAAAAACCTCAAATTTATAAACAGTTTGGTTTTCATAATCGAACGTAATATTTGCGGAGATTAAACCAGACTTGGAATCTATTAATATTTTATTCTGAATATTTTTATCAATAATATAATAAGTTATAGTACGATGACCTTGCAATACATCTTTATCAGTAGCACGTACCTGAAGTAGAGGGCCAGTACTTCCTTCTTTGATGTTCATGATGTATTCATTTAATTCAAACACTGGCGTGTTATCATTAGCATCCATTATACGAATATCTACGGTGCATGCTTGTTCTGAGACTAATCCACCAGCATCAGAAACTCTGATGATTAATCGTATAGCATATAATTCGAACGTTTGAAAACTCTTTAGTGTTGTTATAATTCCTTTGCTCGATATAGTAAAGAAGTTATTGCTATCGTTAGTGTATACAACATCAAATGTTAGTTCAGCATTTTTGCCCGTATCATCATCAATTGTTTCCAGTTGTAATATTGAAGTACCTAATGTGACGGTTTCTAAGATTTTTACTTCGTATTTAAGTTTAGTAAATCGGGGCTTGTTGTCATTAACGTCAGTTACCGTTACTTTTATTTCAGTGTAATCTGAAAATTTCTCATCGTACACTCGTACATAGATCACATAAAAATCTGTGTTTTCCCTATCCAATTGAGATTTTACCGATATCTGTCCAGAAGTCTTGTCAATTTCAAAATACTCACTAGAACTTCCATTGAGTATACTAAAATAAAAGGGACCATCATCAATGGCCATAACTTTTACACATTCTTTACCAATGGCTGCGTCTTCAGAAATGTTAAATTCTTTTGGTGGGTTTATAAATGATGGAGGCTCGTTTATATTGTTGACATTTATGGTTACATTTACATTGCGTTGGTATTTTTCTTTCTTTAGTGCAGTTGTATTTACATTTAGAAAGGTTATTGTGATGTTGTATGATTTTTTTTGTTCATGATCAAAAGGTTTTATTGCATACAACCCATACTTGTAAATACCATCTTGTTTACTGGTAATTTCCATGACAAACATACTGGAATAAACATCTAGAGATAAATTGAAGAAATTATAGATAAATCAAGATAGTCAATACAATACTGCATAAAAAGGAAATTATTGCATTGCAACAAGGTTCTACTTTGAGCAGCCAATGTCACTTTTTCATTATTTATGAATATGTGAGTGATTACTCGCCTGATACAATTAGATTGCCTTTTACAGTAAAATTGCATAGATTTTCTACAACCGTAGTTAGCTTTAATACTGATAAAGAAATTAGAAAAATGATTATGTTATCACTATTAGCTAAATCCGGTTCTTATTTTTTGACAAACTGATCAATTTGTACACTAAATGAGTAGTATACTGTTTTTCATGCCACAAAACACTCACCATTTGTTATATAAGCTTCTATTGTCGAGTATTGTTCAATCGTATCAGATATAAATGAATAACTTGTAAATATCTTTAATAAAGTCTTCTCATTAATGTTTTCGTCAATATATGCAATAGTATGAAGTGGAATAACTTCCGGAACTAAACCTGGAAGAAAATATGAAGAAATAGAACAAGAGAGTAAATAAATCGTTATCTATTCCTGTATTTTATCAACGTAAGCTAATTAATTAATCTTTCTGCAATCAAAGAATGCTAGCAAATGATTGACCATCTTACCTATGACAGTGAGCTTCATCGTATCAGAATATCCATAAGATAAACCTCTTCTTACTTCACAACGATAGCTACCATCTTGATCCTTTTGAACGCTTGATAGTTTCAATACGCTTTCTAACTTTCCAAAGTCTGACCATATCGTCTAAAAGAGAACGAATTATACATATAATTATGCGCTCCATTGTGGATATTAAAATACTCTTATTGGCGTAAAGATTAACACTATTTTGGTTTAGGGGCGGCGGGATCTACCCTTTATCCGTTTTATTTGTCAATTCTCTCCAAATACTTGGCAAAATAAGCATAACTTTTAAGCTATTGGCTGATAAAATTACTGGCCAATAAAAATTATAAAAGGTTTTTTGCCAATTCGCCAATGATCTGTTAATAACTCATATTTTTTTTACATATTTGCACGGTGTAGCGCAGTTTTTTTTTACCAAATTGTATTAATGCTAACAAAATGAACGCATATATTATACACCACTTATTTAGGTCACAGAATCTAAAAATAAACTTGAACCATATTTTCTAGAACTCGAGTAATAAAACAATTAATATATTTAAATATTTTGAAAAGATAGCGATAAAATGTCATACTCCCATTATATGTTACTGATGACGTCACAGCAAAACTAATTATCTGCACTAAAATGTTTTTGTAAGTGGGGTACCATCGTGCTAAGATTAAGTTCGCAGTATATTCTCATCAAAAATGACGGAGGAGGGAACGAATTCATCAAATTTGTTGCCATTTTGTTCCTTTTATTATGGACTATAATTGTGGAACGTTTCATCCAAATACTACAAGTACTTCAAAAGCTACGGAGGGGTGGAAACCCCCCCCCCCCCAGTATTACAGAGCCCTAAAAAGCCCAGTACTAATAGGGTTAAGACCTAATGCAAACTTGAGTGTATAGTATCAGCTACCAGGTTTTGTTAGTGAAAGTTTTTTTAACTGGATAAATCAAAGTATACTACCTTGTTGTCGTGATACCAATGATAGTCTGCTCTGTATGCATATTTTGCAGAACACTTAATTGTAACATTACTTGTGATGGCAGCAAGATCGTTCCTTGGTTGAATTGGATTTATCATATTCGAAAATGCTTCTTTTGGAGTGTCAGGGCAGCACTCAGTACCCAATTCTACATATAAATTAACATATACAATGCTTGCTAAATTAGTAGTCATTTTTGGGACGGTAAATAAAAGATTTTTATAATTTTTTTTTATAAAATTAGGGCGTAATTAAATCATTAATTAGTAATATCTTAATAATCGTTAATTATGGTGGGACGTTTTCACTGCATACTTCTGAACCATGCCCGTGCCAGACGGCTATTGAATATCACAAAAGAACAAAGAATTGAACTAAATTATTGCAACTACACAACAGGAGAGATTAATGCAATTTATTCTGTATTCTCTGTGCTAGAACAAGTTTCCTTAGTCACAGACCTTAAACAATTAAACACACAAGATAATACACTCCGATACTTATGGAAGCATTCTGATTCCATGTGTAAAACTTATTTTTTTAAAGATCAAAGGGTTTGTATACCTAGGGATGTAACGGAGAATAAACTTCCTTGTAGAACTTCAAGATTTCCTGATAAATCTGATGTCAATGCAATACCAATAAATCGATATTTCTGCAGGTGAATTGGTGCAAATATGTTAAACGTGTTCACACTGTCTTTGCTTATCTTCTTCTTCACAACAAGTCCAGGTAAGTTAACTTTATCTTCGTAAATAATTGCAAGTGTGACCATACTAAACGAATATACGTTTTGGGTTATTGGATAATTTCACTCAGTGGAAAACTCTATCAAATACTAAGAACGTGTTTGGCAATACAAAAGACTCCATATGTATCCAGGATTGTGTCGATAATCCTTTTTAGTTAGCGCCACTTATATCAACCAGCAAATTAGATTAGGATAAGGATAGTATCCAAAAGCAATAAAACATTTAACGGGTTTCAAAAAAAATATTTTTACTTAAAAAACATTTTGGTATATAGTTTTAAAAAAAACATTTTTCACCAAAACATGTTTTACGCCACCGGTTTTGGTTCTGATGATGACGTCATAAGTATTGACGTCGTCCATGAAAGATATGCCAAAGAGTTATTGTTGTGTTGAACAAACTTCGTGGAAAGTTTCAATAGTATAGCATGTTTCCATCACAAGTTTTGGATGGTGGCACAAAGTGTTCTCTCCGATCCATTCAGAGCCTCAAAAGTCCATAGTGAATTAAGTTAACACTATTCAAGCTGGACAGCTAAAAGTCCTTCCCTATCTCATTAATTCTTTCGTAACTTTGGAATGAACGGCTTATGTGATATTTGAACTCTTCCTACAACTTTTCCTAGGGATAATATTTCTTTAGCAACAAAATTTTGATACTTATTTTGCCATGATGGCGTCATCATGAGTCACAACGCCATCAAGAAAATAATCATGCTGAAGTGTTAAATATGTGTTGACCTAACTTTCTGGCAAGTGTCAGTACTGCAACACGATTTCATCAAAAATTATAGAGAGAAGGCTTTTTTACCTTTTAGTTTAGTACATCATAGTCAACTTTGATCATGTAAGTAAATTAAACAGCGTGAAATGATATGGCAATACCCAAGTGGGTAAAAACCTGTTCAAAGTCCTAAGTAAAGACGCTATAACAACGTCTTCTACTTTGTTCTAACGTCTTTACTGCTGACTTTGAACAAGTTTTTGCCCACTGAGTACACAGCCCCCATACGAAGATAAGGTGTCAGGGTTCGGTTTCCGTAGTTTTACAACACGCTATGTTATCTGTTATAAAGTTGTTACATAACTAGAAAAGGTTCACATGCATGATACAGTATGTCACCATAGATATTATCATTTTAGTTGATATAATGGTCAAATCTAAAACACACACGAAAATATAATCAACTGACCTGTTTATATTTGATTTAATGATTATATTAGCAGAAACTAGATAGGTACCAGGGTATGACACATAAAAAGAAGGACTGCCACTTTTATAACCATATGCATTATTAAACACTTCTTTCCAATTGGTTATATATCTTAGCTCATCTTTTGTAAAATATACAATAGAATTAGATTCCATTTGGGATATAAAACCGGTTTCCACCTTTCCATTATGTAAGTACTTTGCAATTCCTATTGCTGAATTTTTGATGATTTCAATACCATTCGATGTTGTTTGGTATCGCATTTGTAGTCGATATGATTGATCTTTTTCTAATTTCATTATGCCAGTATGAACTAAGTTATCCCCATTAGATGATGTCTTTAATTCGCTTAATTTCAAAACAGTGGATTGATTTAATAGATTAATTTGATACATGCCAGCTGTATTGAAGTTTAAGTTTATCTGGAAAAGGTAAAATGATGTTTCAGTGGGTGTAACGATCTTACTTTGACCAAAGTTCTCTGTAGATGAAACAACAAAGTCATTCATATCATAATTGCCTTGTCTTGATCCAAGTTTGATATTATCTGGAAGGTCCATTGCAAAACCACTTGTATCATATATTCCTACTTTAAATAGAGCCACCGACTGCACTTCATGGGATGTTTCGACGTGAACACCTTTTAGCAAACATTGGTTATTGCAGTAAAATAATCCACCATATGACAATACACCAATGATTGATGATCGCATTTGAAATTGTTGCTTGTTATTAAGTTTAATATTCGATGATAGTATATTACTTGTGTTTGTTTTTGATATTGTTGCAAAAATGATATATATGCCAGGAAGTTTGGGATATAATGAAGATATTGGATTAGACGCTGATGTTTCTCTGAAATGTAATGAATTAAAAATTATAGCAACAATATGAACATTATTTATCCAACTTAACCCTATTACCCATGGGCTTTTTTTTGTTCGAAACCATGGGTGGGGTTGGGGGCATAAAGTGCCCGCGGTCATTTTTTTCCGAACCGCCAATGCTTATGATACGAAACTTGGTAGAATTAAAGAACAAATCAATACAAACACTTTGATAAAAACAATCGACTTGATGACGTCATTTATACCTATTATGACGTCATCAATAATGAAAAATGCTCTAAACTGGCTGTGGCGTTTATTTCCAAACCACAAATAGTTATGGCATAAAACTTGGTAGATTTATAGAAAACGTCAATGTAAACAGTTTTAAATTATTTTTTTGGAATTTAATAACGTTACTGGCACCTGTTATGACGTCATAAATATTGTAAAATATTGTAAAAAGTTTTGCGGTCTTTTATTTCCGAACCACTAATACTTATGGCGTAAAACTTGGTACACATATAGAAAAAACACAATACAAACACATTGCGAGTTGATGACGTCATTAGTACCTGCTATGACGTCATAAGTAATAGTGGTCTGTAAAATCTATGCTATGGTCTGTAAAATATGAAATCTGATCTGTATTTTTCAATACTTTTGTACATTTCATTCAGTATTTCTATAATTAACAAATACCAGTTCCAAAGCTAGCTTAACAACACCAGATATCATTTTAACAAAATTTTACATTTTCAAAAAAATTACCCCGTGTTCAGAATTAGGTTACCCCCAGAAAAATAACAAAAAAATTCCAAAAAAAAATTAATGGTCAAAATCCTTGATAAAAGTTGGGAATAGTTACCTAATTTCAATACCATACCATTAATAAAAAAAAATTATCGCCTACTGAAAATGCCGCGGGCACTTTATTCCCCCCTATTTCAACCGGGGGCGGATTCCGCTTAAATACGTCAGTGAATCAAAAAATATAGTCATAACCTAAGACCACTTATTTCTACATAGAGATATCCTATATAAATGAACGATTCATTATTTTGCAATAACTTGTGTTCGAATAACACTTATAACATGAAACTTAGTCAAGTTACATAAAATTCGAAAGAAAGATTTCTAAAAGTTTTGGTCTCATGTCTAACCTGTTTTCTCCAGTTTTTTCGAAATTTTGAAAATCGGATTTTCGGATCTTTGGGTGATAATTTGGGTATTTTGCAACGTTTTGTAGCTGTCTGAAACCGAAATCAGAAAGTAAAAATGTTATCTAGAACTATTTTTCTTGTATTTCTAACAACATACAGATTTCAAGTGAAATTTGCTATTTTAAAGTTTTTGTGATGACGTGTTCAAAAATAGGATGAATTATTATTCCAAATTATTTCTTTTATAATACACTACTAGCCTGCCAAGTCTCGTCAAGGGAGGTGGCGGATCCTGCGCCTCTCCGAAAATAACTTTTCCCAAAAAGCCCGATTGAAATAGAGTTAATAGTGAAGTTGCGAATTGGAACTTTTGCTTCATTTCCAAACACCATACGCTTAGAGAAGAATCTCGACCATGATCTGTCGTTCTATATATTATCATATATATCATTTCATTAACTCCATAAGGCCCGGGCTTTTAGAGAGTCTAATAACCCAAAGAGGGAAGGTACAATGCACCACACCCCGATAAATTTTGAATTACTGCTCCGTTTTAATTGAAACTTACTTTTTAATGTACGTTGAATATGTGGGGGGAGGCAACCCCCCCTCCAATGATTTTATTCGGATAGAAACATGCTACAAGCGTAAAAATTTGCATGTAGTTAGTTCTTGATGAAAGAATTTGAAAAATATGGTCAAAATTTAAATTTTCTAAAAAAGTTTGCTGACGTCAGCACTTTTTCAGAAAAAATAGCCGTTTTTTACCTTTTTTTAATTGCCTATATCTCTGGAGCAAAATAAGATTTTTTGATTCTATTTTCCCATTTTGAGAGTAAAGTGATGTAAGTTTTAGTAAAATACCTCAAAAATGCATTTTAAGTCTTTATTTGTCAAGTCAGCTTCAGTCAAAATTACTATTTCTGTAAAATAGACCTATTATTTGACACTTAATAAACCCTACTTAGTCTT
>JAULBZ010003015.1:0-17383 GCA_032360805.1 Neoturris breviconis
TTACGTTTTACTTGTGGCTTGTATTGCTTGTCGAAATTCGTAAAATGTCTTATAATTTATGCGATCGGTTGTAGCTACAATCCTCGAAGAGATGGAAGCATTCAGCTAAATGTTGGAAATACATATTGGATAGAGATCGAAATTTGAACAGATTTGACAAGGGAAGTTTAAACTTCCTTGTTTCGTATTGACTTTTGTTTGTTATTTTTTACCAAGCGATCTGTAAGCGATAATAGAACTACAAGAAACGAACTCAGCTTGCGCAACCCAGATCGTCTAAAACTACTAGAATATCTAAAGATTCCTAGTTATTGTGTTCAACTTTGCACAAGCTAGTGTCCGGTAAATTTTCGAGAACAATGAAACCTATTGTTCTACGTTTCCAATTTTTGAACTTTTTGCCATCGGTTAAAATTAGATCTATTGAGGGCGTTTAAAAGAGGGAGGGCGTTTAACGCCCAGGGGGTAGGCTTTCAAAAGTTAAATAAACGCTCATAACGAGCAATCAATATTGGTAAAATTTCAAAAGAAATAGACCAGAAAAGTCGTTTGCTAAAAAAACACAGCGGATGAAAACAAGGTGGAGAGAGCGGACCGGTTAAATAAAAGAGAATTTCAGCGGCTGCATTTCGAACAAGAGCCTTCCTAGGCTAAAAGGAAGTTAGGTGCACATTGACGTCGTAACTAACCTAAGTAGCAACGAGAGTTATTACTTCGTTCTTTTTTTTTCTCTATCGACACGTGGTTTTTAGCAAACGCCCCGTGTTTCCGGGACCCATAAAAGCAGGACTCCAAAAATAAAAGTGGGACCCCGAAAATAAAAGTGGAACCCCAAAAATAAAAGTTGGACCACTGATTAAAAGTAGGACCCAAAAATACAAGTAGGATCCCACAAATAATTATGAAAAACGAATATTTATCTTCTACATGTAAATAAACAGACACGAGCATAGTTTGAGATATATGAGGGGGCTACGAATGAGACCTGGTGAACTTTCCCCCGATAAGTCATATTCACGTGAAACTTATCCCATTACAGTTATCATAAAAACAACACAATAAACAACGAAGAAAGTTGTAGGAGTAGATTTCGCACACTTAAATGTATATCCGTAGCCACTTAAAGGATTAATTTTGAATGGGATGAAATGTCTCAAACTTTTGGCAATAGGGGAACGCTTATCTGGAGAAGTGCGCTTATATGAATGAGATGCTTATTTAGAGAATTTACGGATTTGTTTTGGTCTGAAGAGATAACCCTTAGTTCGCGTTATTTATTTAGCACTGAAGCAAATATTTTTCTCTTATACCTTTAAAGTATAGCTGCAAGTATAGAAGTGTGAGCAGGAATAAAACATGAAAAAAAGTATAAAACTTGTTTATATATCAGTAAGGATGCTGGAAACACGACTTCGAAGTTGTTCTAACGTATTTCTTGCTGGCTTTGAACATGCTTTGCCCCCTGGGGAAAGATCAATTCGAATCCTGTTTCATCATTTTTATTACATTGTAAAGCACGTTATTTTTCTAATTCTGGGGTCTCACTTTTATTTTTGGGGTGCCACATTTATTTTTAGGATCCCACTTTTATTTCCGTAGTTCCACTTTTATGGGACCCGGGACCCCGTCCCACTTCTATACTATGCCCGCCGTTGACAGCAAATAGCTATTTGTTACATATTATCTTTTAACAGAGCTTCTAATATTTACGTCACGTGCTACCAACGAGGTGGTGTTACAAATCATAGATTCGGATTTGTTCAAACACTTTGAACTTTATGTAAACAGTGCGCATGTGCGAATAAGATCGACGTCAATCAAATCTACGCTGCACGGTAATTTAAGGCAAGAAGCCCTGGGAACGAGGTTGACACATAATTATTATTTTTTTATAGAAGATGTTCATTATTTTAATTGTTAGTCGAGTTAGCATTAAAATTAAATTGGTGATGCATAGGCTAGATTACAATGATCCAATTAACGCTGCAATCATGGTCATAAATATTTGGTAAGAAGGGAAATTCGTGCAAAAATTCGGAATTTCAACTTTAACAAATAAGCTAGCAAGACACTAGCAAGACACTCTCCTTCGCAGAGGCTTAGAAAGGCTAGCGAGAGCGTAAAAACTATGTACGGGGAAGAAATCGTTTTCCGATCGTGGTCGTTTTCCGCGGTTTTGTTTAACTTGTGTGTGGTGTATATCACTCTTTAAAATATACAGAATTTGTCATAATTTATGTCCAAGATATGATAGAGAATGGTGAACAGAAGGAGAGAAAAATGAGATAAATCATGTAGCCTCGATTAAACGCCCCCCTCGAATAAGCGCCCCCTCGAGCGACCCCTTTCTAGAAATTTAAAATTAAATAAGCGCCCGGGCGCTTATTCGAATTCGACCTTTTTTAAAACATTTTTTTAGTGAAAACGAAAATCCATATGTAGTTTTTTGCTGTTAGATGAGAATTCCGACGATGAAGGTGTAGATATCGATTAAGAAAAGAAGAAACAGTATAATACGAACATAACCATTGTGGTGTTTTTTCTATTTTCCCTAAATTTTTTAAGTACCTTAAGTTTTGTTGATTGAATAGGCGTCCCCCTCGAACAAGGGGGGCGCTTAATCGATGCATTACGGTAGTCTATATTTTTAGTTCAAGTCTGGGTCTGATTCCCAGGTAGGTAAGCAGAAAGTTTGCTGTCTTCCAGTCTGCATTCATGTCATGTCTTGGGAGTTTTCTAAAACATGCATGCATCTGTATAAGTGATGACATGTTTAATGCATTACGACGTATATCGAACACTAGTTAAAATTTGTTTTCATCATTCAGTTTCTTCTGATTGTTCTTGACAACAAATAATTTCTTGTGGCTTCCGCTTGAAAACAGCCGACTCTCTCTAATCGTCATTTATTATTTACTTGTCCCGCGGGAGCACATTCGCATTATTCGACAGAGAATTCGCCTGTCGGCTCGCTCCAAAAGTCTCCCTCCCGTAAAAGCCTCTGTGAAGAAAGAGTGCTAGCAAGATGAGCGGAACGAAAATTCGAATTTGTTCCAAGAACCTGCAAGCAAGTAGTAGTAGTAATTAACGCCATCTAACAAGAAATTTCATTGTAAACGCCTCCTTAAAAACAAGCAGGGAAGACGAGAATAGGGCTGAAACTTAGGGTCTGATTATCTGATTTTCGAAAAGGCAAGAAGCCCTGGGAACGAGGCTGGAGCTGTCCCGGCATGTTCTCATAAAATCGCTTTACTTTACAAGCCAGCTTTTATGAATTTCCCCTGCTTATTAAACATTCACATAAACAAACATGGCTGAAGGATTGATCATTGAGCAACCCGTTTAGTGGGCCAGAATTCTTTCATATAATTGCGATCGTAAAGTCATCTCAGCAAGGTCATCTCAGCAAGGCCCTTAGACCACAAAACCATCTACAGAAAACATGACAATGCATAGTTTTAGTAGAGACTCCCCCTCCAACGTTTGCGCCTGCGTGAAACTTTACACACACCATCCAGACGGTCCGAAAATACGTTTCCCGAACAAAATCGGGAAATCGTTCAATTCATAAAAGCTGGCTCGTAAGTAAAGCGATTATATGAGTTTGTTTCCCCCGATTAAAAAAAGTAAAATTTACAGACCAACAGATTACGCTCTCAGGCCTCAATTTAATTACTATGTCCGCCGGTAACGGGCAGCTGGACTATGTATACAAACGAAGTTCTGATATAATATTTTCTTTTAATCACCCAACTTACAGGGTAAATTACCGGAGTCATGTGTTTCTTATAAGCTACCGCTGCTATAAAATCGAGGATAACCGGGGAATCGAACATAATAACCCGAATGACTATTGCTTCAGCGTATACAGTAGTCTCTCACTTATTAGCTGTGAACACGGGAGATAGGGTCCCATGCAAATTAAATTTCAGGGGAAATAACATTATGATTATTAAGAGTATAATTTGTAAGTTCGAAGCGAGAGAAATGTGTATATATTTCCTACTAATATTTCCGCGCGGGACTTGAAAATTCAGAAATTTGATTTTCGTGTGGAACCTGACTACAAATAAGGTCATACATAGTTGGTAAAAAGGTAAGTTCGTGCAAAAAGTTCAGAATTTCAATTTTGTCAAAAACCTTAATTTACTAGCCAGGTGATCAGAACTAAAGTTTGAATTTGTTCAAGAGCCTGGATACTAGAATCAAGAGAACTTGCAACAAGACCTAAGCCTGCTAGATAAATCTCAAGTAACTTCTTATGGTTATTTTCCGTACTTTTGCTTTACTTGCGGCTTATATTACCCTTTTGAACTTATTTGGAGACTTGTTTGCCAACCCTTAGGAGAAGCACACAGCTTTTTATTACAGGGTTTAGGCAAGATTATGGGAGCCATTTTCCTGGACTTATTTTAAAAAATAGATTTCCCAGAGTTTTGAATACCGTGGAAAAATACGGTTTATTTTAACAAATAAAACATCAACCAAGTACTGTTTGTAATAAGCATAGTGAGATTCAATTTTAACAATGGCAGTCAGGGAATTACCTTAATATGTATTTCTCTAAATAAATTGGTCTGTCTGAACGGGCCTCATCTGCCACTTTTCTTTGCAGCAAATAACAATTTTTTTGTACTTTCAAGTTACCTGGAAAAACGTAAATATCCAAAAACTTTATAAAGTTGGGAAGTGACAAAATTTTAATACCCACACCGCTTATACAAAAAAGTTACTGCCAAATGAATAGTAAGGGGAAATTAGCCCAAAAAGGTTCCTTTTAACCTAAATAAACTAAAGAAAGCCCTGAAATTTCTAGTCGTATAAGCTATTCATTGAAAGGGCATGAAACAACCCCTATATACATATCGAACAGTTCCAGATGTTATTAAAACGAACCAAAAACTGTTACTTGAAAGAATTTGAACCCTCACTCCCTTCTTAATTAACAAATACAGAAAACTACTTGTAAAAGATCATTCAAAAATCAGAGGGTAAATGGAAATTCAAATAAAGACAAAGAATATGTATAAATTAATCCAACATGTATTGTGTTAAATAAATACTGTGTTCCAACTATCTAGATATGTTCTAACTCTGAATAAAAACTTTCAGCGATATGACGGTATGAAATGCATACGCAGATAAAAAACAAAACAATAACAGTCAACATGATTTAAACAGGCATGTAACTTTACAAGACTACAAATGTAACAATATTTACATAGGAACAGTAATAATAGCCAGCATTAATTTGAAATAAGTCTGTGGTCAGATGTGAAACCATGTGTTGTTTTATGTATCAGCCAGCATTAATTGAGTAAGTCAAGATGTGAAACCATGCGTTGTTGTTGTATGTATTGCTCTCAGGAAGAAATGGCATTGATGCATATTTACATTTATTTTAAAAACAATTCAGGGAATTTTTAGGCTTCAGCTTCTTGTACGGCAGCTTTGGCAGTGTCGGTTTGTTCGTTGTCAAGTTTCTTCTTTTTCAAATCATCTTCTGTAGTTTCTTCAACTGGGGAGTCCTTTCTTTTCAAAGTTTCTTCTTTTTTCTCTTCATCATGAGCAACATCACCGTTCAATTCTGTTTTTTCCTCAGGTTTTTCATCCGTCTGGAATAAAAAAAAATTAATAATTTAAAATAATATACTTTAAAGGAAAAATTTGCAGATTTGAAAGCTTAATTTAACATTTTTGGTACCACTGCAAAAGAGCAACAAAACATGTAGCCTATGCGAAATAGACTTCAGCCATCACAGACTTTTTTTATGTAATTGTATTACTACATAGACCGGAATATTCGATTCTCATTTCTGGCCCGAGCAATTTCCATTTTCTCTTGTAAGAATTCTCAGAATATGGTTGACCTCATCACTTTGCCCTATACATAAGGATTGCAGTGTTTAACCAAGTTTTTTTGCTGTTAAAAGTATCACTGTCCATAAATAAAGGTGTAATCATCCAGAATTACAAAAGAAAACAAATATTTTTAAAACAAGCTATTGTTTTGAGACGGGGCATGAAATGCTATATGTTGTATTTTAATTAATGCAAAATGACGAGATTCCCTATTTTTGGTCTAAATCATAGGCTAAAGGTTAGGCCAAGCAGTCATTGAGACAAATAAACAAACTGCTGGCATTTAATATTGGCAAAAGACAAAAGAAACTGCCGGGCATGCAGACACTGCGAACTTTTTAGAACATAAATTAAAAAGAGTATTCACCACACTACTTTATTTTAATGTTGTCTCTTTCTACTAACTAAAAATAATTCACTAACCGTTGATTCCACTTCCTTTGATTCAGTATCTTCTGTTTCTGTCGTAGTTTCTTCTGTAGTTTCAGTTTCGTTTTTTTTGGGCTCAGTTTCCTACGAAAATAAAGGATAAAATTGTTCAGTATACGCTTAATATGTCGTTAAACATGTTATTGTAATACTGACTGAGAAGACTAGTACAATATAAAAATACTGTAACTATATAACTAAAAATTGACAAAATTTGAGTAATCGGTTATATTTAAAACCATGATTTAAAATAACTTTTCTAAGAAAATCTGTTGAATAAAACAACTGACAATTTGACACTTACCTCTTTTTCTACCGGTGCAGCTTCGGTTTGTTCTGGTTTTTGTACAACAGTTTCTTCAGCCATTTTAAAGTGTTTATTCTAAGTAAGAGATGAGAGCAGTATTTATATTTCTTATGTTATATGTTCACTACACAGAAACACGTCCTTTCGCTTCAGCTGCTCACGATGAAAAGGGAAACTTGCACGAATGGCGCCAAATCCATATGTCTTAAATGTAATATGAGCAGGGGGAAGTTTATTTTTTTATTTTACTATATCTTTAGTAAATACAAGTAATGTAAACCTCCGTTTTTATTTAAGTTATTAAAAGCAATTATTTATTTGATTGGTTGAATATTTTAACACAATTAGCTACTCGAAAACAATTGGTTAAAATACGTCACATGAGTAGTTCTAACAAGATCCGTCCCAAACCACGTGGTTCGGTATATTTGATGAATGAATGGAGTATTTTACTACAGAAGTTGCGTCATTAGAACCCAATGTCTTGTACGTGAAAGCGCGGCAAACGAGTTTGAATGTGCGGAAGCGAACAAAGAAACGAAAATGGCTACTTTCTTCGCTTTATTTCTTCTCACGTGAATAACATAAATTGACTTATCCCTAGGGATAGCCTTGCTGGCAACCTGGTGAATAAGGAAAAATACGAGAGAGAAAAAGTCATAAAAAAGTCGATTTTCGCCCGATTCCCGTTTTATCTTCCGATTTTCTGAGTAGACCAGTTATTCTCTACTGATAGAGCCATTTTTGTAAATATTATCGGTATATCGGGGATAAATGAATTTACGAGAGTCTAGCCTTCGATAGCGCATAGACTAGAGAATAGTCGTTCTACGGGGAAATCAAGCTAGACTACTAGCTGCTTAGGCTTCAACCTAATGATTGCAGTACTGCATTTACATGTGTCTTTGTCTTAGTAACGGACTTCTCTTCTAGTCTATCTCGAAAACAATAGAACCACTACGTAATATTCGTCATAACTTAAACACCAAGGATCCGATCGGTCCGAAGAGCGGCGAAGAAAAGCATGGCGAAAAGGCAAGAAGCAAATTGCTTGTGGATACCCAGTGTGACCTCTCTCTCTTTGTTTACCTGGGTTTGTGCAACACAGGGTCTTCGATTTTTTTGAGAACGGAAAGTCAAGAAACCCTGGGTAAGAGGTTACTGGTTAGCTTTAAAGTGACAAAAAGGATTTTAAAGAGATAACTTCGATCCCAGCCTAAATTCTCTCAAAGTCACTATTTTATTTTGTAACGTTATAAAGGTAAAATGTATAAGCCCCGCTCCCCTTTAATAGACTTTTAGGTTTTGAGGTAACGGATGTAAAAAAAGAAATCTGTACATACATTATTTTGGTATTATTAGGTTTTTATTAATACATATCCTCTACATCATATAAGTGCATGCGACTTATACAAGGGGGAGGGGGCTATACGCGGGTCATTATTTTAAGAAAATCGTACTTCTAATACACACAAAAATCGTACTTCTAATACACACATTTCCATTGACGGTTTTCGGAAACCAGGGGGTCTTGATGAAAAGCTTCTTGAAGGGAAAATACTACACTTCTTCTTGTGAGAAAAAAAGACAAAGAGGAAAATCAGGAGCTATATAATCAAATAATCAAACAGGCAGAGTGGGGAGAGAGGTTTTAAAGAACATATATTGGTTGGAGAAACGTTGGCATCCCCTAACAATTTGTATAACAAGTCGTCACTCGTGTTCATGAAGTATTAATATTAGACAAATCAAATGACGTTGAAATTAAGACCATGGTCACCACTTATCGGATAAAAATCATTTCGGAATGAATCATATAACGGATAGGCCTTGCGTTCAGATTGTTTATCATCTATCCGATCTACTCAGCGGAATGGTTTCGTTTCGCTTGATGTGTGGTGAAACGGAATCATTACGAAATAGAATCGTTCCAAAATAGTTTCTATATAACATAAGACTGTCTTTTTGGAACGTTAAGTCTGATTTTCACAAGGCGAGAAATTTCCCAAAAGACAATCTATTGTAGAAACTGACGTCACACGCCACCGCGCGGTGACCTCAATGTCTGCCAATTATTCGCCTAGTGGAACAGTAATGAAAACACGTGGAGCTCGATCATCCACATGGGGCTTGATCACCCAGGAGAGTTATATTTCTCGACTTTTTCTTTCCAATTGCAAACATGGCGGATAAGGACAATTAGCACGTTTGTTTATATTTGTGACATCATGAATTAATTAACTAACAAAAGAATAAATTATGTCGATATTATGACACGATTACTAAAATTGAAAAAAAAGTCCCTTACGGATACAATAAAAGGATTAATTTCTCTGAACAACATCCGTTTCGTATTATAACATACGATTACATTTGTAGTTTATTGAAAGTTTAAGTGGATATATGTGAAGCCAATATTTGTTTATGAAGCTCACGAACGTTTTGAAAAAAGCGTTACATTTGTGAATGAATGTGAAACTTGAGTGGCCGGAAAAAAGTTAATTCAAAATTCTAGACTATAAAGAGGACCGTTCTCAACCAATGAAATGACTTCATTTAGAATTCGCGCGAACGAATTCGCCTAGCGGAGATCCGTTTTTATACTCTTCTTCTGAATTACGCCTTTGAAAGGAACATTGTGGTACGAGGAATTCTGTACAAAAATAAGACTCATCCTGGTAAACAAAATATAGGAGTTTTTAAATCAAACAAAATGGCGGCTGTAAAGTTAACAAACATTTATTTTAAACCATTATTCACCGTTCGTAAATTTCAATGACGTCATAATGTAACTCCGTCACACAAAGGTCAAAGGATTTTAGAATAATACATCAATGTTAAAAAGTTTGTCAAGAAACGTAAAGTTGTAGATTCTTCTTTATTTTACCAATATTTCTTTGACAACATTTAACAATGATAACGAAGGATGACAAAATCCTTTGAAACACTATTAAAAAAAAAAGAGAGAACAGTTTCCTTCTATAGATTCACGTTTTTATTTATACCAACTACGTATCTCAGCGTCCCAGCAGGCACATGACGTCGGATCAATGTTTATAGAACGTCAAAGCGACATCACGTCTTGACGTTGTTTCGACGTCTTTATTAAAAACATAACTCAAGGTTCTTACAGGTCCATGTTTTTGCTAAACATTGGCCAAACGACGTCGTGTATTAAAGGGTGACGTTTGACGTGACGTCGGTTGACGTGACCAACAACATGATTGTTCCCTACAGTGATTAATATTAATTCCGTCTCTTGACAATAATGATTTTATTTCTAATGACGTTGTCTGCACGCTGGATCCATACAGTTCCTAGTTAACATAGCTTTAATGAAAAGCTCGTCATTAAAAGAATCTTTTGAAAAACACAGTTGGCATTAAACTGATATCAATCCGATGATACAGTCTCAATTTCATCATCGTCGGCACTTTCATCAGAAGAAAGTTGAAAATCTTCTACAATATCTTCTTCGTGCGAAGTAACACGCTTCTTCTTTTTCTGTTGTGGTTGTTTGGAAACAGTAGTCTCGCTTTCCGTCTGTACATTTGCTTTTCTTTTCGTACCAATCGTCTCCTAAATAATAAATTCATAGAAAATTACGAATAGAAAAGTCTGAAACATGTGCGCACAATTTGGTAATACGACGACTAAACAAAATCAACATCAAAACCTCGGCATTGTTCTGACATGATTTAATCATGGTTGAGCATATTTACCTTAAAGGTATTTCGCGACTTTTAGGCAAAATCGCAAAATTAAGTGCCCGTCCCCTTTTTACCGGTGTCGCTAATAACACCTAGTAATAAATGAAATACAACTCGTTTAGTAAGACTTGTACGTTGTTCGAAGAGGGCGATAGTGAATGGAAAGACACAAACACCAATAAAAATGTATTTGATTTGTTTGATAGAATATTGTCGAATGAAAAAAAAAGTTCTCTTTTTTTTTCCAAAATCGCGAAATTATATACCCGCGCGAAAAACGTTGAAATTGCAAAATTTAATACCCGCAAAATGTTAAAAATTGCGAAATTAAGTATCGCGAAATTTAACACTTTAACCATATTCGGACTTTTTAGGGCTTTGTAAGTCTTATGGCTTATTTGCCCTCCCCCCCCTCCTCCTTGCATAACTTCTGATACGTTAGTGCAATGAGAAGTCGTTCGCTAAGAAACAAAGTGGAGAAAGAGCAGTCACAATAGAAAAGAGAGAGAGGATCGCATTTTCACCGTAATTGCTGCGTTAAAAAAGGGGGTATTTTTTGGGACAAACCCTTATAAAACATGTGCCTAATAAATGGAAATAGGTGGTGGTTTTTGCTAAAACAGGAATTTACCCCCACATGTGAGTACATACGATCTTAAGCTTCTTTCACTAAACCTAGTGAGAAAGAAAATCTTCTAAGTTATAATATTGGGAAAAATAAGTTCTATCTTATTTTTTGGAGTTTATTGATTGCCATTTCGACATTTCATTGTGAGATATTATTTCGTTTGATTTTCAAGGCACCTTTTTGCTAGAATACAAATTCAACGATTTGCTAACATTAGAAATTAAACCAAAGTAGCCACAAGAAAGGATATTCTGTATGTCTTTCGACAGTGAGTTTTTTAAAAAAGGGGGGCGCTTGTATAAAATTTTGAATAAAAAGGGGGCGTTTAAAACAAGGGGGTGTTATTAGAGGATTTACGGCACTGAAGATTAAAATGAAAGCAGTAAAACACCGTACCTTCTGTGTAGTAGTTTGTTTTTCTTCAATTTCTTCAGTGACAGTTTTCATTCTCTTCCACGTATCATAATATTCAGATATACTGTTTTTCTTTCCTTTCTGATCGGATTCCCATTGTCGCTACATATAAAATATCATAGTATATACTATTCTGTCAGTTCCTAATCACAACACGTTGAGTAAACAGAAGGTTTAAGATATTTAACCAGATCTTTAAAATTGCCTGGCCTACCTCAGTTTCGTGCGAGCCTTACCTGGCCTTTTTAGAATTATGAGGTTCAAGCCCCTATTGTGTATAAGCACCCCCTCCTCGTGTAAAGTCCGCCCAAAATGGGTCCTTGAAAGATATAAAGGACTTATTTTCGGGGTATTATGGTATTTTACGCTGATCGATAAAAACTGTCGTGAGACAAGGAAAAACCGACGAACAGAACGAACATATAAAGCGCTGTATCGAAGGATATCACACGATGTATCGAAGGAAATCATGTTTCTGGTTGAATACTATCCTGTTGACACGCAACGTTGTAGAGAATTTTTGAACATAACTTTGTAGCTTGAAGCTTTGCTCAAAAATCACTCCTCCACAGTAATTGTTTGTTCGAGCATTGTAACTTACGACAGCTTCCACATCTTTTGGAGAAAAAGAAACTTGTGCGCGAAGCTTCGTCACGACATCTGCATGCTGTTGAAGCTATAATACAAAATAACAACTTCGTTCAACTCTCTATTAAACTTTTCAGATAAAAGGAAAATAACTGACATCAGCTGCTGAGAAGTTTTTGAGAATAGATTTCAGGTTTAAAGCTGAAATTTATAATTAAAAAACACTCTTCCGGCAGTTATTTTCAGGGTTGAAAGCTTAGGAAACCACTTGACGGACTATTTTCAGCAAACTGTTAAAAACGATACTTGTTATACTAAAAAAAAAGGAAGTACTAAGAGGTTTTTTAATTGGAAAAATGGTAATAATGCTCGAACTATGCAATCCTGCAAAGCTGAAATCTACTAAAATACACTCCTGCCTACTCTTGCCCGATAATTATTAACCGGCTTAATAGGTAAAGAAAACTCTCAATTTTTAATGCTGGAAGTATTTATTAGTTGATATGCTATGTTACCTTTTCCGTGAGTGATTTCATATCCTTGCTTAGCTTGTATACTTTGCATGATTTCATCAAGTGCTTTAACTAAATATAAAATGATGACGCTTGAGAAAAACTGTCAGAAACCACCTTATAGAGGAGCGTTTTTTCAGCTTTGCAGCTCAAAACTAAATAAAATATAATAGTCTCTCAGAGTTGATGTCTGGCAATTATTTTAGAACGTTTTGAAACAGTTCTAAAAAGTATACTTGTAATCGCATAGATTCATTTATGCCATTGACAATCAAGAATTTTGTAGATATTTGTAAAGCTTTCCAATTCAAACTTTCGGCATACGCTGATTAAAACTCAATATGTAAGCAAGTAACCGGAAGTCCTAAGGGCATATCCATGTATTTCAATGGTTCTTCATCCACGCCGACTTACCACTAGAGTTGCGCAAGGCAGTGCTCTAACTTGCCCTCAGGGTCAGCATGCAGTCAGTTGGTGGATCCTAATGGGCTAAATACGCTGATTTTAAAGCGCATAATGGAGTATCGATTCCAGATTCTGCAGCGGGATTCGAACCCCGACCACACTGGTGAAAACTTGCATACCACTACACCGTCGTCGCATAAAAAATGATTACTTACCCGATGGCAAACTGGGAATATAGCCTCAGGAAATGCAATTGAATAAGACAGATTAACATAATGATCTAGCAAACATTCGAAGGCTTTGTCAATAGTTCCATCCTAAATTTTGAATTGAAGAATTTTGTCAGACATTTGGGTTAAAATATAAACATGGTATTTCAGAAGATTCTATGAACTTACAATTCATTGGTTTGCTCGCCACAATGGAACCAATTAATTCCAACATCAGTAGAACACATTATCCATAGAAATTATGTAGGGCATCTACATACACATCGGCAAAACGAAATAACTGCAATCTTGGTCACAAATATTTGAGACAAAGTGAAATTCGTGCGAAAGTTTGAAATTTCAACTGAGACAAAGTGAAATTCGTGCGAAAGTTTGAAATTTCAACTTAGGCAAAAAGCCTTAAATTTGAATTAACAAAGACGAGGAGTGACAAGAAAATTCGAATTTGTTCTGAGAGCCTGGGAACTAGGCTGCTAGGAAGAGCAGAATTTGTCGAGTTCGCAAAACGTCTTAAGATTGAAAGTCCTAAATTATTAAGTCTACTCTTAGATAAATCTCTAGGGACCGGCGTATATTGCTTGTCTCACAAGTTTTTTCATAATTTATGATTATTTATTGAAGGTATGCCTAGTGGGCAAAAACTTGTTCAAAGTCCGCAGTAAATGCACCAGAACAACGTCGTCCGACATTGTTCTAGCGTCTTTACTGCGGACTTTGAACAAGTTTTTGCCCACTTATGATCTGAAAAAATACATTGTGAAATATTACTCTTCCATGCCCATTTTGAACCAAGCTACAAAATAACTCTTCAGCATCAACTGTGGAGGAGTGTTTTTGAGTAGCATTCAGCTTTCAAGCGTTTTGAAGTATAGCTTTTAGCCTTGCAGCTGCAAACTCAAAAACTCAAAACACTTCTCCACAAGTGATATCCATTAATTTTCCGAATTTAGTAGTGATCATTATAATCAATAGTGGGCAGAATCTTGTTCAAAGTCCGCAGTAAAAACGCTAGAACAGCGTAATATTACGTTGTTTGTTCTATAGTGTCTTTACTGCAGACTTTAACCTTGTTTTTGCCAACTGGGAATGTATCAATATACCTGGAACCCTTTTGTTAACAATTGGCCTTTAGAAAGCTTAAGAATAGCAGAAAAATCAGGCGGCTTTTCAGATGATTTTGTTTTTTTCAGAAATTCTTTTGCTTCAATAGCCTAAAAGTAAACAACAGTAATGGTATCGTAGCTGCAAAATGATTTATTAATAATAGTACTGTAATGCACTCGAAGCACCTAGATTTTTGAGCCAAAACGGAGGGCGCTTAATTGAGACGGGAGTTTATTTCTAATCAGCTCTTGTCAAGTGTTATAATCAAATAAAAGCGCACTTTTCAAAGCAATTAAATTCATCTTATCGCTGAAACCGTTGGATTATAGGAAAAAGAATTGGATTATTGGATCATACTTATAGGCTAAGGCTATCCTGTGCAAATAATACATTAAGGAAGACCTTACTCTCTTCTTTCAAGCCAGAATATAACTGTCGGACATCACCTGTGGCACAGTGTTTTTGAGTATTGAACCTGATAACTATACTAAAAAGACTCATCCTCCATAGGTGATACTCAGCTGTTATACTTAGGCTTGTTTTAATCACTAAAACAGTGAAACCTAATAGTGTTTAGAATAAAAACATATAATCACTGCAGAAGAGTGATCTTTGAGCAGACTTAGTAGCATGAAGGTTATATGAACCAATTGCGCACTAATGAAAGATAGTATCAATAGAAAGAAAATACCTCCAAAACATAAGATGCAATTGGTATATAAATGCCAGTCTTTTTTGATAAATAGTTTAACGAATCGATGCATTGAAAACGAAGAGGATAATATCTTGCAGCGGGGATTAGTCTAGAAATATATAAAACATGTGTACTGGAATGTGACAATTATATCTGAATTGAATTGAAGTCTGTTGTCACCATTCCAGTTCATTAGTATAGCGATTCACATTCTTTAATTCCGCAAACACTTTCTTCCCCTAAGGTACCTCAAGTAATATGACAACATGCAACGTAGGTAGAAAGTGACGTTAATTTGAATCAAAGCTAAAGTGCATCCAAATTTGTCAAAATAATTTGCATTCGTTTATCTGCCCCGGGCTAGGATTCTATTAATCCGATTAAGGCCCTATAACCACACTCAGGATAGAATTGCCATCTCAAACCCAGGCAGCCAACTTGGGTTAATGTAGATTTCAACTTGGGTTGGAACATTCTACTCATCTGTAATATACCATATAATTCAATATGGTAAGTCAAATTAGCAGAAATTGCACCGATGGCTTTCAAGAGCGATTGCACGAACAAAAGTGGAAACAAGAGCTGTTAAAACCTTTATGTTGTTACATGCTCGGTTACATTTTTCCACTTAAATAGCTGCAGTACTTTTTACCTGCCCTGTGACCTGTGTTTTGAACCAACCAGGTTCTATTTGTCGATGTGAATCATGGGACCAACAGTTTGGTTCATATACTCATTTTGAGATATTGAGAATCAATTAAATTAATATCACAGTGCTTCATGTCCTGAAATTTAAACCCAATTTGTACTTGCACTCACAGGTCTGAACTTGAAGCCAAGGCCCAAACAGTGTCATGCCTGATAATGTGTGTTCTATCCGGTAAGCAAATATTGCTAGATGCTAGATTACTGCAGACTTTGAAACCAATTGTAAGATTTATAACCAAGCCTCAAAATAATTTCCAGACATCATCTATGGATTAGTTATTTTGACGCTTCTTTCAGTTTTTTATAGTGGGCAAAAACCTTTTCAATAACTGCAGTAAAGACACTAATGCTGTTCTAGCATCTTTACTGCAAACTTTAAACAAGTTTTTGCTCATTTGTCAGGCTTACTTTATAACTCCTAGTGTGATTTGCACAACTGGATATACTAATGGTTTTAGTACATCACCATATAATTCACTTAATGCTTGAATCCATAACTGTAAACAACTTATATATTGCCAGTTGTATACTGATTGATGTCCATCCTATAACACGAAGACCTATATGAACAAGATGTTCCATTTCCAAATCTGAAATAAACTTCAGACATCATCTCTCAAGTTCTTTTTGGACATAGAACAACAGAGTAACAACAAAACAGTGATCGAAAATAAGAGCAAATAATCGATGTGGAGGAGGTATTACTAAACACTACTTCAGGTTTTTTAGCTCAAAAATCACCCCTCCACAGTGATTATTTCCTCTTACTTCAAACACTACAAAACATGTAACACCAAAGGCCATCACACGATATGTGATGTCGATTTCTATCAATAGCATGTCTATTATTTCTTTATATGCATGCGCATTTTCCGTTTCGTTTCAGTTCTGAGTAAAATTTTCTGAAGTGGAAAACAGCCTTAAGTAAACTAATAAGCTAGTTTGAAACAAAGTAATCTAGAGTTTACCTTTTTCTTTACAGATATTGCATTTCTCAAATGTATAGCTAGTTGTCGAATATAGACAAAACCATGTCGATAGGTTGCAGTTTCATTTAACGAAAACATTTCCACAAGTGAATTTCGCATGAACACTATAGTTGGTTTAGTCTTCGGATTTACAAACTTTGAATTACGAACAAAACCAAGATACAGACTCTGAAATAATATGTATACAAAGATATAGTAAAAATGAATATTATGCTCAATCTGCAAGAAAAATAATCTAAAAACTGAAACTACAAAACCAAATTTGCAAGTTTTTGCACAAAGGTTGAACTTTTTTTTGCCATTATACTGAAGGAAACAGATAGAATATGGATTACTACCCAAATTAATAAATTGCTTATGAAGAAAAGGAAAGTTTTGATTAGAACTGTCATCTCGGTATTACTTGTTTCAAGACTATAAAAATTTACAAATAGAAAGTTAGCATTGCATTAATACCAACAAAGATCATTTACAGAATATGTCCAGAGTATTTCAACTATATTAACAAATACCTTTAAACTGTATTCAAACAGTGATGGAAGAAGAAGTGATACTTTACGAATACATAGAAATGCTAAAACTCTAACGTGTTCATCACCAGATGACCACATGCGAGCAAGACGCTAAAATAAATTCAATCATAATTCTGCAATCGTGTGCATAAATAATGATAAAAACGTGTGAATTTTAAAGGGTAATATAAACCACAAGTAAAACATAAGTGCAGAAATTAACCTTGAGAAGTCCCCTGAGGTTTATCTCAGGGGTTTATCCGAGTAGACTTAAGACTTAGGATCTTAGGT
>JAULBZ010003016.1:0-17379 GCA_032360805.1 Neoturris breviconis
GTCGTCCTTTCCGAAACATTTAAGAAAATGTCTCCCATCATAAGTTTCTCAAAAACTGTCTTACCGCCGCCGCCGCCGCCGCCGCGAATAACGTCTATTCCAATAACTCACACTACTCCGTAAGTGTGATTTAATAAATAAATAGATCATAAATATTATGACTTAATTTTTTTACATCAGGTAAGAAACTAATTACATTGAGTTTGGTCATGATACTTCTACATCATAGTCTTTGTTCGTACCGGCTCAGGCTCTTTTTACCTCATAGCATAGTTTGTATTTCTAATATACGCACCAGAAAATATATTTCAGATTCGTGTTTCTGTAAAGAAATGTTAAAAGGCGACATTTTCTAGAAAAGACGTCTTACATGTTTTACTTTCTCTCATCGAGCAAATATAAATCTATATACATATTCATAAAAAATTGTTAGATTTGATATACTTTTTTTACATATTGGTCTTTCACAGCATAGAAAAACATCTGTGCTTCTAATTTTCTGCATGCTTTTCTCTTACGTAAGAATTGTGCTGAATAAAAAGCTTGGATTCCAATAACATTTTTAGACTCAAATTTTCTGAGTATTTTCAATGTGTGTCACTTATCAATTTGACATAGATATTGAAAGTTTAACCAAAAAAGATGATTATGTACCTCTAAGTCTCGTCTTTGCACTTGCAACCTTGCTGTATGTGACTCTCCACCACAGATGTACTAGGCTTGTGGAGAAGAGTTGTTTTTATGCACTTGTGAAGAAGAGTGCTTTCGGCGTGCAAACTTCAATTTTACATTCATACCGGCAATAACAAGACTGATTAGCAGCGAGTTATAAAGGCGCATATTCTTTGCACGCGCAAAGCTCTTGTGCTGTTCTAAAAATGCAAATTTTTATATTCGGCGAATTGTCTGTATTGGTCTTTCATTTTCCGGTTTTGTCACTAAACAACCTAAAATACAGTTTGATATGCATCACGAATAGATGCGTTTACATTGAGTTAATAGATTGCGACAAACACAAACGGGATACATTGCATGTCTCAAAGGAACTTATTCATAGCTATGTAGCACAAATAGCTACTTAAGCCCGCCAGGGCTATTCATTGTGTTTCTCTTTATGCTTAGGTCAGAAAAAATTGAAGAAAATAGATTTGTGGTCTAAGTAAGTGAAAATTTAGTCCTCTTTATATGGAGACCGATACATCGCTCAGCCGATATAACTCACCTTGCCAGTACTTCTTGAGTAAGCGAGTACCTTATTAACGCTAATACTACACCATTTTAGGGTATTTTTTGCAGTTTTAACCATATCCAAGCGGACAAGTGACTTCAGATCGACGTTAAAAATAACACACTGTGGTCACCAATCCCGTTTGTAACGTCTGTTTCGTTAAATCAAGAAGTTGTGATTTCAAAAATCGAAGTGGTTCGAATCCAGGGTACCGTAGCTTCTAACCTATTGGTAAGAGGACAGAATGCCCTGGAAACGAGGATACATTGGGAAGTTGTCAATAAATAACTATACCTGAAAACTATTGGCTTTCTTTCCGCTTAGTGGAAATAAGGTCAAATTTAATCTTTTTTTAATTATTATTATTATTAGTTTCATTTAATATTTTATTTTTGTTTTAACTGTCTTACTCCTAGTTGGAAGCCGGCTATTTTACATGAAAATGGTAAATTTAAATATATAAATACACAATACTTTACTTATTTATGTGGAACATCCAGTTTTGCTGGCATATGGTCAACAAGGATCAGACTAATTGTTACTATTAGTAGCATCAATTGTAGCAGGAATTGTTTTGGTGTTATTCCGACATTATAAAACTGCTGCCTAAAGAAATAAAATAATTATACTGCGATTCTCTTATTATAGTTTCAAATTCAGAGTTAAAATGTAGCTATAGTGTTTCAGCTTAGGTTATATACCTTCCGGGCAGTCAATGTTTATCTGCGTCTGCTTTTTTTAAATTTACTCAATGTTATCTCAACAGAAATTAATGCTGAATGAAAGCGATAAAAAATAGATAACACATATAAAATCGATGAAAGGTACAACCATGTCGAACCATATACATCATATCCCATTGGAAAAATTTTCTCTGATGATGTTTTCATTCCAATAAACGAATCAACCAACCAGAATCCTAAGTTAGTTACCGCCAGAAAATAAAAACATTGTTTCAAATGTTCTTTAGCAATTATTTTATGCATTAGATGTTGATATTGTACTAAAACAAACGTCTGCAAAATGGCTGTCCCTATTTGATAGAAATTACAAAAGAATGAAAATAAAGCCGTTCTAATATCTTCTGTATCATGTTTCCAATAAATTGCTGATGCAAGCATTATAAGAAAACCCCATACAAGAGGACCAATAAGAGAAAAGATAAGTAACACATCGTCAGCTCTTATTTGTTTAAATATTGCTGTGTCAGCAGTAACGTTCTTTTGTAAGTAGACCAGCGCCATAAATTGTAATACAAAGACGATCATAAAGAATATGTAGTGTAACCATAAATACATTTCATATCCACTGTTGATATCATGTTCCTGAGCACATATGCTGGAAGTTACAACCAATAATGCTAGCAAAATTCCAACTAATAACCCTGGGTAGAAGCTAGGATTTCTCATGCTTATTATATCCTCGTCTGGATGTTCTTGATGCTCGTCATCTCCATTCTCGTCATCTCCATTCTCGTCATCTCCATTCTCGTCATCTCCATTCTCGTCTGGAAGTTGAACGTGATCAGGTGAATCTACACTGTAAATAATTGTCGATAACACTCCAATAGAAATGATACTAAATTCTGATACTAAAGGTACCATAACATGTTTCCAGTGATCAAACATGTATGGTATAGAATGATTCTGTGTAATACAATTTCCTTCTCCTTGATGCGTTAACAAGTGTATTTCATAAGGTATGTAGGTGATATATGTGGATAAATTTGTTGCAATGAAACAGAAAAATGATAGATAGGCAAGTTTATGGAAAGCTAATGTTTTGCTGTTAAACATTTGGATACAGATTATTTGAAAAGTAGTATATACCAAAGAAATAACAGCATAAGCAACATCATAATTTGAATCTATGCAATAGGCATACGAAAATATTTCTTGTATCCTTAAAAATATTGTACAACTTCCAAATACATAGATACTTATCATTAGATATTGATTTGAATGTAGTTCGTGATCAACTTCTGCATGAAGGATATGTAGAGATGATTTTCTTGGAAATATTAAAGATACAGTAATACCAAGTACTGATAGTGTCATATAAAGACATAAAACAATTTGTACGTAGTCGTGGTCTACATTTGTAAGGCCTTGTTTTGTTGGCATGTGTTCTGCAAGGAGAACACCAATTGTTACTATTAGTTGCATCAAGATCAAACCAATACCAAATAGAATGATTTTCCATGATGGATTTCTGTTTTCGTTTTCAGGTATTATCAGATTTACGTCATGATCCGCCATTAATATTTATGCTAAAATTGTAATTAATTTCATTATTAATGACATAGTCACAAGAAGTCTCTTTCTTGTGACTATGTTAATGATGATGAACGTGACTTGAACTGATGGCTTTTAATAATACAAAATCTTTAATTCGAAAATCTTTATGTACCATTTGTTATCTCGTAATTTGATTAAATACGTTTGGTTAAACATCAAGACTAATTAATGAGATATCCTACTGGTACACGACGTCGAAATAATGTCGTCTGACGTTGTTTCGACGTTGTTCTGACGTCGGGTTCCCACTGGAAATTGAGCATTAACAAATTATAAAAACATACAAAACAAACACAACGAACGTCAAAATATCTTGCAACAAAATAAAATCATTGGTGGGCAAAAAGTTGTTCGAAGTTCACAATAATAGATGCTAGAATGCTAAAAATTTTGATATATTGTTTTTTTGGTGGACTTGGAACAAATTTTTGCCTATTGAGATAGAACCAGCCAACTGGGCCAAAACTTGTTCAAAGTCAACAGTAAAGACGCTAGAACAATGTTAAAAACGTTGTTCTAGCGTCTTTACTGCAGACTTTGAACAAGTTTTAGCCCACTGAGAGTGGACACATATGAAATCAGATCGACATTGAAAGAACTTTTATAACACATATAAATTAATAAATACAATGATCCATGATTTTGTCGATATTACAGTAAAAGAACGAAATATACGACACACTAAAGTGAAAGTTTTTACAAAAAATATAGCTAATGTCCAATTCTATTTATAATACGATAATAAAATGTTACTTTCGAAAGCTCAGTTTAAATCACGATTGTTTTCAGTACATCGTCAATATATATAGTGTCATATGCGTGTCATGCAAGTATTAGATATTCGGCCGGCAACATGAGTACCACCGCGCTGGAATAAGAAGTCAACCAACCTGATTAGTGAAAAGAGTGTCGTTCACCACTACCGTGGTAGAAGGTATTTGAGAAAAGAGTCGTCTGGTCGCCTTTAACTTCAGTCGAATTGAGGTTGATTTCCATTTGGTGGAAAACTCCGTTCAAAAGCCAAAACAATGTATTCCCTTGTTAGAACACACGCCACGGCGAGATGTCCATTTTTACTAACCTTAACATTGCTTAATTTCATTTCCGGTCACGTGGGACCACAGAGGTCCAATGTCTACTGTTTTATTAATGCATGACCGTGAAAGCTCAGACAATTTGAACCTACTGATGTTAGCTGCCGGCATGCGAAGTCTTATCAACTTCAACAAGACGATAAGACGTTGCGTGCCCACTAGGTCAGCGTATTTAAAGTTACACACAAAAAAATGAGGATTGTGTCTCCCTCCCTCGGGAAGAGCAATTAGAGTTAAAATCATATTTCAACTCGTAAGTTGCAATTTCAACTCCCTATTTGCATTTTCCTGTTACATCTTTGGTTATCCAACTTGTAACCATGTTGAAACTCGTCCCTCTTATGAATTATCTACTCTTTGCACATCACTGTCGGTGCGTTTAAACACATCACAATTTTTAAAACTACATAACAAGTTAATGACAAATTCTGAATCTTGTGATCGATGTGGTTGTTTTGATGTTATTGTTTTTATGCCAAAATGTCTTGGTTTAAAGTTCCTGTGGTACTTACATACATGCCAATGAAAGTACATATATAGCTAGTATGAACCCAGTGGGCAAAGGCTTGTTCAAAGTACGCAGTAAAAACGGTAGAACAACGTCTTCGACGTTATTCTAGCGTCTTTCCTGCTGACTTTGAACAAGTTTTTTTTCCCACTGGGTATATAGTATGTATGATATTCAAGGACAAATAAACAAACAAAAATGATTTCTGAGAAAATGTTCTCGTGATTCATTCAACGCCAAAATAAACATTACTGAGAAGATCAAAAATAGAGATTGCATTACAGTGATCGAAAGAAGAACAAATAATCACTGTGGAGGAGCAATCTTTGAGGATAGCTTCAGGTTCACGCATTGAAACCTGAAGCTATTCTTAAAATTTACTCCTTTACAGAGATTATTTTGTCCACTGTATTAAAAATTTCCTTGGTAACATCATAATCAACCTCGTTTCTACTAAGGCTTCTTCTCTCTTGACGTCTGTCAAGAGAGAAGAAGTCCCGGGAACGAGGTTGCATCATGATACAAACTCATTCCCTGTTATTTTTGCTCAATTTATTCCAATCATATTTTCACCTGTGAAACGAAAGACCTCCTATGATGATGCGTTCAAGTTTAAATCGTATACAAGATTATTTCATGAAAAAAATATGGAAAATATGACTTCACCTTTTAATATAAACCAGGACGTTTCGTTTAGGTACAGAGCAGGATACTAATCCAACTGAGAAGAAAGTTTTACGTATACCTGTAACTGCTTCTACACTATAAAACGATTAAATAAATAAAACTTATGACATCATGGATGAAGATTAAAGGTACAAAATCACCCTCAGATGTTTTTTTCAAATTTTTCCTTCTGTAGTCTAGATGAAAGTTAATATTGCTACTAACATATTCTGAAAATTTGACTCCATAAGAATGAATATTAATGGAGATATGATTAATTAAATTCGTAGGAAATTATGTATTTTCTATGCTCACTGTGTGGCAGCCATCTTGTTTGACAAATATTTTCTGTTTTCAGAGAAAAGAATTGCTTGTTTTGCCACTTCTTGACATTTTTAGACCCTAAAACTTTCTGAGTATGTTCAGTCTGCGTCATTTATCCATTTGACATATTAATTGAAAATTTGACCAAAAAAGGTGATTATGTACCTTTAAGCATATTATTTTAGCCCTATTTATGCCAGGTTTTTGAGTGGTTAAATCAGCTGGGGGTGGATTCCACCTCCCCCATATAGTCAAAAAGAAACTTGGTATGGTAATTATACAACATGTAATAAACATTTTAAAACAATATTTCTTTTGCTGTCATCATCAAAATCCACACATCGGTGTGGAACATGTGTTTTCTTTAGAAAAGCAATGACTTTTCTTCTAGAACGTAGTTTGACATTCCATTTTCAGCTTTCAAAAAAAGAAATATAAACCATAAAAATTGAATGAGTTATTGCCATTTATATTTTTGTTACTTCTGTAAGTAAGATAACAGGCAACTTAAAAGGTGGTTTCTAGAAATTACCAATAATATATTTTGAAAATCACGTGCTATAATCACGAAAATAAGCAGAATGGGCCCAGAATGCGCATAATGGCAATTATCACACAGTCTAATTTGTCATCAGCCAGCAAGAGACCTAGTGGATGTGTCAAACGGCAGAATATATACCTCCAATAAAGCCTCATGCATATATCTGTAAACCCGAATAAGCCTTATCTATATACCTGAGGCTTATTTGACCTGGGAGCTTATTCAAACGGGCGTATCGTATATTGAAGAAAACACTGACATGGGGCTTAAATGGGACAGGGGATTATTGTGATAAGTGAATGAATAAAGTAAGTGTTAAAGCGGTTGATATAATGAAAAACATTGTTTGATAATTTCTCATGTTTGATCGCATTATTTATTATTGTCCTTAGACATATTACGATAATCCGAAAATCAATGCAATGGTTATTTTCAAAGGGAAAGTAGAAGGTATCCCAATGGGCAAAAACTTGTTCAAAGTCCGCAGTAAAGATGCTAGAACAACGTCGAACGACGTTTAGCGTCTTTACTGCTGACTTTGAACAAGTTTTTGCTCACTTGAATGTTACAAATTATTTTTTCTAGTTAGATATGTATAATTCTGTTTTTCTTATAAAGTAGTTACAGTGCACGCTGATATTAGTCTGATCAAACTCATCCTCTTATCCCATTTTGCTGCTGACGTTTTTATAAGAGAGTGAATGAGAAACAGTTGGAGAAAACTCCTCAAGATTACGTGCGGAAACCGCTGTTATTGGCAAGCCTGAATATAATTGCTGGACGTCACCTGTGGAGGAGTGTTTTTGAATATAGTTTTCAGCTATGACTTAAACTATCCTCAAAAACACTACTCCATAGGGATTTCTGGAAGTTGTATTCAGGGATTAAAGTTCGCTGTTGATTTATTGTTGGGCGTTACCTTCTTACGTTATATTTTGAATATACAGTAGAGTACCAGCCTAACGAACTTCTCGTTATAACCTCAATGCTCCCCTGGTCAACAAACTCTTTATAAAACATCTCTGCATAACGAACTCGCGATGTAACGAACTTTTTCCGGTTGCAATCAGAGATTGTTCTGTGCAACAAGATATTTGAAAAATGCTGACAATTCAGAAATTAAACCTATCATACCACCGGAATTTAAATTATTTAGAACTAATGAAAATGTTTTCTCGTGAGGTTGAAATAAATGGTTGATCTGCGTTACGAAGAAACAAATCATTGCTTCAGTATTCTCTGCAGACCACTAGTAGTTTGTATCTAAATGAAAGCTTTTACATTCTATTTTTGCGTGATTTCCAGTGCTCCAAATAAAGACAACTAATGTCTTGAAGAAAGGTTACAAGTGTTCATGACAATAATCTCTTTCCATTTATAATTTAGATGTTCCTCGCCTACAACCATTAGAGCAACAACCTGAAGAGCACCATGATCGAGAGGAAGACGTGGAGGAGGATATGCCGAAGGATAAAAAAAATCGAAAAACATCTGGTCCGAAAGTACAGGACCCATATGATTTAGAAAACTCTTCATCTTACTTGTACCCAGTGCTCATTGCTTTAGGCTTATTCATACCGACTGTATTATGTTTGTGTAAATTATGAGAAGGTGAATTAACAACGAATTTGCAGTTGGTTTCTTAACCAGATCGTTGACTCCATAGTATTTCAATCCTTGTTACATAGTAGATGAGAAAAACTGAAAAGATTAACATCAATCTCAATGATAACTGGAAGAGGGAACACGTCTTCGCAGGTACCATTAGCGCCGATAACAATTGCACTTCAGTTCAGTTGTACAGAACGTTTTTAATGTGCTACTTGCACCTTGATATAACGAACTCGCTAAGAACCTCACACATCAAAATTAAGGCTCGGAAATGGTCAGAATATATAGTTGTTTTTTCTGTGTAATGGATCTTGTGTTTTTGTACAGTATTAGACGATTAAATGTTTGTTAGGCTTGTGTGTTCTAAAGGCGGATCTCCACTAGGTGGATTCGTTGGCAAGAATTCTAAAAGCCATCACATTAATTAAAAGTGACGTCACCTTTTAGGCGACGTCGCTTTCAACTAATGCAATTGTTTCATTTCGAAATTTAGCGAACGAATTCGGCTAGTGGAGGTCCGCCAAAAGTAGTGTATCTTTATGACGTTTGTGTATTCTAATGCACCATCTACGTAGCAAGGGTTGAAAGCGTGAAGGGCTTGAATCGGTCATCCCTGTGGAGCAGAGATTTTTCAGCTGTTATTTCAAGCCCTGGACCGAGTCAAAGAATAGAATAAAAAGATTATTTTCAGGCAACGCATTTCTTGAAATAGGCGCCAGGGGGCGGTTATACCAAAACTGATCTAATCGGAGAGGAGGGTGGGGGTGGGGTGGGGGGTTGCTTCAAGAAAAGCGCTTATAGCTAATTTGATCTATCATTGATTTAAGACGCTTATCTTTAAATATCCAAGTTCATATCTTTTTATTTTTACAGAATATCTATCTAATCGGTGGAGGGGTGGCAAGGAAATACGGTACACTTCAGTAATCTTTTCTCCGAGCTATGTGTAATAAAGACATATCTTTGTTTTCTTTGTTTATTTGAAGTCTTGATGAGCTCGTTAATTAAAAATTGTTT
Source organism: Neoturris breviconis (assembly GCA_032360805.1). Lineage (NCBI taxonomy): Eukaryota > Metazoa > Cnidaria > Hydrozoa > Anthoathecata > Pandeidae > Neoturris > Neoturris breviconis. The sequence goes on from JAULBZ010003016.1 coordinate 9,287, forward strand.
TCGACGTATTTCAAAATGGCGACGTATTTCAAAATGACATAAAATAAATATTTATACATAGAGCCATCTACTACCGTTATGAGATTAGTTGATTTCGAGATAAATTTTTTCTCTGCAAAATTCTTAAATTAATATGATCCGCGAAAGTTAATCCACGCGAATGTTTTGCAGAACATTTTCGACATCCTCAATTAGTTGCCATTTGTTCTACAATTCATAAAAATGTGTGCCTATAGGTATTCCATGTGTATATCCATGTTCATGAAAATTGTCTAACCAGGTGTAGATATTTCGTTAACTCACTAGGTATACATTTACTTTTCTTACGTACACTCACACAACAAGTCGAGTTTATGAGAGTAGACTATATACCCAGTCGGCAAAAATTTGCTCCAAGTCTGCAGTAAAGACGCTAGATCAACGTCGTCCGAAGTCTTTATTGTGTACTTTGAACAAGTTTTTGCTCACTTATCATTTAAAGTTTTATTTATTATTTTGGGAATAACTTTCCAATAGTCTTTTTATTATGTAACATCGCTGGGAATAGAATAGAATAAAGATATTGTGTTAAATCTGTATTTCCTAACCTCAATTCGCTTCTCTTGTTTTACCTGAAGTGAATCGATTCAACAAATATGATTTCGCATCCGGTTGTGATTTTTTACAATCAATACCAAAAAATGATTTTATTCCAGTTCTAAATGTGAATGTTTACTTCCCATCCCAAAATGACTACCCTCTCCGAAATAAGGTCCCTAAAGAATGTTGTTTACATTACTGTAATAGGATTTATTTTGAAAATATCACCCGTCAAAGAAGTTCACAATAAAAGAACACACTCTCCTCCTATGTTCAGTTTACATAGTTACTCTTGCAACAGGTCAACTTGATCGGGAAAATGAGTGGTGCGCTCCCCTGCCTTTGTGGTAGAAGCTAACGATAGAGCATGGAGCCTTCGACAAACTTACTTTTAAACTACCTCAATCTGAAAGCTTTTTCTTTCTTGACGTCTAAATCGGTGATAACGGTAGCTCTGGGGTCGAAGTTGACTTTCACCATAATTTCCAGGGAACTCCAAAATTAAGTTAGATTCATCTTCAGCCAAAACAACAAATTTAAGTTTCAGGATCAAATCTGAATTTTACAAAATAACCCTCGAATTCAAAATCACCATTCTCAATCAGATGCAAATTTTCAGTCGAAGCAAAATAAGTTAAGTTTTGGCTCAAAAGCAATCTTTAGAATTGGATTTAAAAAAATCACCCTCGGATTCAGAAACTTGATGAGACTACAACCGATCGCATAAATTATGAGACATTTTACGAATTTCAACAAGCAATACACACCACAAGTAAAACGTAAATACGGAAAATGACCACTAGAAGTCCCCAGAGATTTATCCGAGTTAAGACTTAGGGCTAAGGATCTCAGGTCTTTTTGCTAACTCGACCAATTCTGCGGTTCCTAGCAGCCTAGTACCCAGACTCTTCAAACATATTCGATTTTTCGTGTCTTTTGTTTCGCTACCAAAAGTTTAAGGCTTTTTATCTAATCGAAAATTCGGAATTTTTGCTCGAATTTTACCTTGTCTCAAATATTTATGTGATTGCTTGTAGGTCAGATACAAAACCAAAACAAAAACAGTTATCTCGAGCATGTTTAATAATTTTGATAATATGATCGTAAACCTCATTTGTTTTGTAATATCAAATATTCGAAATAAATACTTCCAACCTCGTTCCCAGGGCTTTTTGCCTTTTCAAACACGGAAGAGCGGCGGGAACGAAGTTGAAATACTTCTAAAATAAGTTCTAAAAGAAGTTTTGAGATAACTCGGAAAACTCGGATGTTTAAATTACCGAATTAACTCGGGTTATGACGTCATATTCGTAACTCGGACTCCGTAACTCGGCTTTCTTTATTTGGGATTTCTCCACCGAAGATGTTTTTTTTTTTTGCTTTCGTTAGACTCTGCGGAGGAGAGTGAGGAAATACGGTATTCAAAAAAGTCAAATTGTACCCTGTGTGCAAACCCCGCAAAAATATTTTCGCGGGATATTAATCCGATTAACCGATTCGGAGACGAACCAGATTGGCGCGAATCATTTGGAATATTCACTTTCGTTTTCAATAACTACTCCCTAGTCTAGTAGGTGTCTCTCCTGTGTTTTTGTTTTCATTTTCTCCGTTTTGTAATGGATTTACTCTTTTAAAGATATGGATATGCTCTTTTCTATATCTGTTTTTGGTGTATTATTTGGGTGTGATTTTCTTTACATTAGAACACTGCACGGTGCACGGTGGGAAGAGCCCATCGCCCTTTAAGCTTAGACCTTTTTAGAGCGAGAGACACTGTAAATACTCGATTATTAGCCTTTCGAATTAGCTCGAATTTGATTTTGGCAATTCATGCAGAATGTATAAAGGCTAGGTACAGGAGGTACAGGTCGGGGGTGGAATGGATTATACAGAGAGTTTTTGTTGGAAAATATAAAATCTTGATAATCGTGTAAACAGTCAGCAGTCCAGTGTGGATCAAAAGACTGGGAAAGTTTCTAGCCAGAATAAACATGCTAAACGGTGACTACAACATAATATCCCTGTGAAGTCAAAACAACATATATAGTCTGTTCCTTGACATGAGATAACGAAGACACTTATATAAATTATATAGAAACAAACTATGTGTCCCCCTTGTTTATGTATGCTTAAAATGAATAACATAATATTGATGTCTCGTTATATTATTGTTACACAAGTAAAATATAATAAATCGAATTAATAATTTGAAAGTGATTATGCATGTTTTGATTAAATCTCTGTGTTTTTAAAAATTAAAAATTCATTTCGAACACACGTAACTACAATTTGTATAAAAGATATCATGTGGTATCGCTTTTTCACTGAAACAAAGATAACACATGACACCGGCATCTGCAAACTGTTCTTAAAAATACATAAGCTACAAAATATGAAGAAATATAACATCGATCGACGAAATAAAAATGCCTATATGCTACTGTAAGAGAAACGATATTTTTTAAACTTAAAAAACGTTGTTATGTGGTTGTTAACTTATAGGAGAAAGTCCAGCGACGAAGCTTTCAAGCTTGTTACTTTCTATGATGTTTTTGCATTTGAATCAACTTGCATTGGAACAACCAGGCCTTTTCGTGAGAGGCGTGCGATCGCACGCCCACACACACGCAGACACACGCAAATTGTTCTAGACGTGCGATTGACCACACGTGCAAAATCTGTTAAGTATTATTCTTTTCGTGTGTCCTAGAACTATGAAAACTTTGATACCTATTCTCTACTTCCAACTACCACACATGTCACGAATAAATACAAATACATTTGTCTCGTTTGAACAACTTTGACTTGATGTTATCTGATGTCACTAATTTTTACTGACTTTTAAATGGTTTTAGAGGGAATTTTGACTTATCAGATGTGGAAATAAGTGTTAACGTTAGATATTTGAGATCTCCAGAGAACGTTTTTTCATTTAATTATATCAGTTGTTGTATAAGTAAAGCAAAAAATTGCACGTCTAGGATTTAACTACGTGTGCGATTTCGATCCCACACTATAGCACGCCTAGGTTAAACTAGGAGTGCAATTTATAGCACGCCATCCAATTTCTTATGAAAAGGCTTGCATGTCAGTTATGGGTGAATATCTAGTCGGCAAACTCATTTGAGCAAATTCTAAATGAAGCCATTTCATTGGTTGAAAGCGACATCACCTGACAGGTGATCAGGGACATATCCAGGGCAATTTTGATACCAGTGTACAGGTATGGGAGCCCAAATTATTTGTTTTTTATTCTCCTTTTTATGATACTAAATTACATCATCTTTCAATTCTGGTATCAGAAAAAGGCTAGCCTTTACCTGTACTATTTAAATAAACCATGAATGTGCCCAAATGAAGGTATTTATGCTCAAAACAGGTATGCCCAAAAAAGCCCTGGATATGGCACTGGTGACATCACTTTCAACCAATGTAATGGCTTCATTTAGAATTTGCATGAACAAATTCGATGACATATTTTATAACATAAAAAATATTTGATGTAGAAAAATAAGTTCTAATCTCTAAGACAACTAGAATTCAGATGTCAATGTTCCACTTTCTAATCCATACAAACAAAGAAGTTATAGCCATTTAAACTATGGAACTTTAAAGATGTATACTCGTAATGGACCAAAAACACAAAACCGTTCAGTCCTAAACTTGGGACCAAGTGAACGAAACCAAAAAAATGTTTTGGTAAGACCTTCCAAAATATTGCCTTGTATGCTAGTGCAAAATTTCCAAATGGTAGCACTTTGGGCATATTGTTCATTAATAAAAGCAAGCCACTGCCGCAAGGTGATAGTAATAACCCATAATAACTTTGTTTGGTTTACAGGCTAAAAGGACTTTCCTGATAAGAGAATGAACTTGCAAAAATTGGTCCACACAAATATTTATCTCAGGGGTAACATAGCATACCGTAATGCCTCGATTAAGCACGCTCCTCAAATAAGTATCCCTTTGAATGAGTGCTTACCTCCCCCCTTAGAGCTGGAATATCAATAAGTGCCCCCATTGAATAAGTGCCTCCTCCCTCTCTTTTGAAATGTGACAAAATATATAGGTACCTATTTCTCCTATTAATTAAATTCTGGTACTTTTACCAATGTTTTTTGTTTCCATTCTATATCATAAGTTGTTTTTTTATCCTGCTGGACGAAAATGTAGTAAAATGTACGAAGAAATTGATTGACGCTTATTGTTATATGCTGTCATTTAGTACATAATATAAAATTGAGTGACACAAAAATGTTGCATTTGAATTAAGCACCCCCCCTACTCCTTTAAAAGCTCAAGAATTAAATAAGCAGTGCTTCTCGAGGCATTACGGTATGGTATACTGCAAGAGCTTTGGAAAAAGTAAAAATATATATTAATGAATTCGGCACTTTAGCAATGAAGACATAGGGGGAGAGGTTTCAATCAGAACAAAGCACATTCACTGATATATAAAGGAGAAGCTAACAAACCTCCTATGATTTATATAAGACTGCTCTTGGTTACAGAATCTTCCATTCCAGGGGTCTTCCGCTGCTAAATTATTTGTTACATTATCTTGGTAAGCCCTTGAAACTGATTGTGTAACTACATCACCTGTGTGGTTTAGAATGATTTCACCAGTAACATCATCAACCAATTGTATTGCAAGCTGAAGATAACAAAGTCGGTGTTCAAAATAAGAACAAATAATCACTGTGGATGGGCGATTTTTAGGAATAGTTTCAAGCTACACAGTGATTTCTTGCTCTTATTTTGAGCACTGAAATATTCACTGCGGTGAAGTCCAAAGTTACACACCACTACACTATTGACGTGCATATAAAGTATATAACAAGCATTGTCTTATATAAGTTCCATGTATTGAACCAAGTTAATTTAAAGTTTATCCGTCAAATTTCCCACATTGACCATTTTTCATTGTCCACCCTTTTATTTTCAAAATGCTCCTAAATATCGAGAGTCAGTTTGTTTGTTTTTGTTTTCTTTTTGCCTAAAAATCTCACTCTCATGCTAACAAAACACCAGACCGAGGTTTTGGAGTGAAACCTATCTGCAGCAAGTTGTTACAGATTTAAAAGCAAACCTATCTGGTTTAGGGTCTTTAGGGTGTATTTCAAGATTCATTAAAAAAATAACATAAATATAAATGGAATTTCTGCCATGTTTGAGGCTAAATTATGCACAGACCCCTCTGTTGGACATGGTGATATAAACTTTTAGCAAAACTACTTGGACTGTACTTTATCTTACAATAAATTCTTTAAATTATTTAGGACCCCCGACAGAGAAAAAAGCTTGCAAAACTGACGAAAATTTTCATTTTTCCTGTTTTGGGACAGCTGTTACTTTGGTTGTCATTATTATTACTTCGATTTATAGGCATTTAAAAATGTTTTGAAAATGCCCAAATTTCAGCTCAAACTTCAAAAGGACATATCTCCGCCATTATGTGCCAAAAATTATATAACTGACTGCAGAAAAATTTGATGCTAAGAGTTACAGAACCTTCCAAACTGTTCAAAATTAACTTTTTTTGTCATTTTTGAAAAGCATCAATTTTATGCCAAAGCATAAAAGCAATAAACCTGACAAGTACTCATATGGTACTATTAGTTCCAAACCCTTTGGGTAGTGATACCTTTGTTGCAGAGATTTAAAGTAGTCCAAAGTTCGCATTTTTGAAAATTCTAAATTTGAGATAGCAAAATATGTAAATTTCATCAATATTCAGAGCTTAATATTCTCTTATTTTTGCATTTTCCCATTGATTTCACTTCATCTCACCAATATATGGCATTGATGAACATCATGACAGGTTTCAATCCTAAATACTTAAATATTGATGAATTTATAAAATATTGGAACTAGAAAGCCTTAATTCTGTTTAAACGCAAAGAAACTTTAGTACAATACTTATAACTCCTTTTAATATAAAAATTTTTATGTCCATATACTTATATTTATTTTCTGGAAATAAGGCTATTTTGTCCGAAGGCGCTTACCAACTTTAAGAACTGTACAAATGTAAAAATGATACAGTAGTCCAATAACTGGGTTCTGGCCTAAAACTTAAAGATGCATTTCTGGACCAAATTATTTAAGGCACATATATACACGATTTCATTACAAAAGTTTTTAATGCAAAATATTTAAAAATCGTCCCTTGGGAATGTTTACTGACAAATACTTTTGACATAAAATTTTGAAAGAAAGATGTCATTTCCCTCCATTCACAATAGTTAATTACCGTGAATACAAAATTGTCTTGTTTGTTTTTTACTTCACAAAAGTTTCTACCCCTAAAGTAATCAACTTTTGCTGTAGCAACAATTCATTTGTAAAAAAATCATACCCATTCTGATAAATAAATTTCTGTCTCTATGTCGTCAACAGGAACTTTCCAGTAATCATTTGAAAGATCAGGATCAAAAGAATCTGGTGGGCGATAAATAGGATGCCATTGCAATTTGACCCCACATTCAACAGCACAGAATCCTGGAAGGAAAATAAAATGAAAATCAAAGAAACAGTATTGAAAGTATCCCACCAAACCAAGTGAAAGTTTTAACCTATCACATATGTGATTTGCATAACACATTCATCATTATTATTATGTATACACTACCATAAATATTCCATTAGCCCCCAGGGATTTATATGACAAAACAACCTAAGTTCATAAAGTTTCAGGTCAAATAAACAATTGAAACACCTTTTAAAAACTGATATTATCATATCTGAAGGTCGAGGTCTTCAAACGCAGACTAAATGCACAGGAATTTTAACATAGCGCCCTCACTTTGAAAAGACCAGATGATAAATAAATCAATAAATCTGAATCTAAAACACCTGCTTTTGCATTAACGAATTATAACTTGGTCAACGTGAGAAAATGTTCACAATGTGTTGAAATTATTTCTAACTTTCTTTGTAGTGTTTTCCACATGTTGTTATATATTTTTACATTGTCTTTATAGGATGTTCTGTGTAATATACATGAACTCAATTATTCAAGAAAAATATGCTACCTGCATCCCCTGCACCCTGCAACTAAGAGTAATCGGTTCTGGTGTGATTTTGTGACTTTGTCATCAAGTGTCAAGTTGGAAAATTACATTCGGTCACCCCATGCCAAGTCTGGGGTAAATCAATAGTTTATTTTTAATCCCTAAACTCCACAACTGGACACCCCTGTGAATGTCCGGGGGGTCGGCACCCTCCTCTACATATAAACTCAATTATTCAAGAACAATTATCTTGCAAACCGTGCATCGACCTGCACCCTGCAAGTAAGAGTAACCGAGTAAGCGAGTAAGTAAGTAAGTAAGGCTTTATTTATCAATAGCATTTACAGGATATATAAATGTAAGTATATATAAAAATAGGTAGTTTACATTGCTATCGAAAGGAGATCATTGCAAAAGCAAAAGCTAAACAAGGCAATGACCACCCTTTAGTTAGGACAAGACAAAACGCACAAGACAAAACGTTCAACATTCACAAACAAC
>JAULBZ010003017.1:0-17377 GCA_032360805.1 Neoturris breviconis
GTTTATGTCAAAATAAATATACTTCGGTGCCCATGGAATTATTACAACCCTATAATGAGAAGTTCATCTATATCAACTAATCAACAAAAAATATTAAAATATTTGCATTATATATTATTATCAGGAAAGAAACATTTATTTAATAGAGGAAATACGGTATTTCTAATTGTAGACAAATTATTGCTTATGTTGTTTGAATTATGTGCATGAAAAATTAAAATAAATTATTTATTTGCAAATGTGTCAAATTGTTTTTCCTGGTATGTTCACAACGTGTAGAATATAAGACTGCACCGGTACTAAGAAAACATCTTCAATACATTGTGAAAAAAGCAAGCGTTTAGTAGATTTGAAGAAATTTAATTGAACCAAATTATGAAGCTGTACAGAATGGTGTTCAACGAGTTCGCAATAGATGGTTTCTTTGGTATGTTTTATATTTTGAGTCCCTAAGAGATGCAGCGTTAAAAATAAGAAAAATTCTTATTTCAAGCTTTAAGATGTGAAATAAACTGAACGAAAATTCACTACACTAAATATTTCACCTATTTTCTTTAATATCCATTCCTATACCATTTCCAGTCACAGTAAAATCAATGTATGAATAATAGCTGGATACGGTAAAATGAGCGACCCAAAACATATCACAAATCTGCGAACTGTTCTCACACGAATTAGTATTATTGATAACTTGAGCACCATAATTACACCTCTTAGACTGAATAGAATACCTAAATGTAGAAATATATGGAATAACATGTGGTTCTGATTTTACTATGGCCCACATAGATCGCCGTATAAAGAGCAAGTAAGTGGGGTATGTTGGAATTCGTGGACCCTAAACACGACGACTGACTTTAGAGCAGTTTTTAAACGTTGACATAATTTAAAATTCTTCCTTCAAAAGATAAATTCGCCGGGTGCTATTATTATACATTGGGAGTCATTATCTTTTTATAAGATTCTTTTATTAAAAAAATCTTCCTTTATTGAATTGTGTATTGCCATTATTACTAATTTGTATTGGAAGTAATCATTAATGTTATAAAAACCAACTTAATACTCTTAGTAGTAACTAAATGTTTCACGACCCTTAAGTGGATATAACCTTAATAGCTATTTCAAAATTGAAGGAAGCTTTCCAAAATCAAAATTGAGACTTCTCAATTCTTGAAATTTTAAAAATTATTTTTAATAAAAAATATCAGTTATCTGAAAAAATTGAGGAAGAAATTTCTTCCAACATACAAAATGTCTGCCAAAAAAGGTTCATGGCCAAAGTCTCATAGAAAATTAAAACGTCAAAACTTGAAAATTTAAGTCTCTACTTTTGAAAAAATCCCTTTTTTGCCGATACTCAGTCCCAAATTGATGAAATTGAAAAACAATTGGCTGGCAGTCTCGTAATATTGCCTAGAATATCATAATCTAATTTCAGGACGGTACCACGCCTTTTCGGTCCATTGGACCGAAAACGCAATTTTGACCCTTTTTGCCGAAAACTCGAGACCGGGCAAACTAGATCGAAATATTTTTGGCAAGCCCTTCTAGAATATTGCCACGAATGCTGGTACCGAATTTCATAATGCTAGCACTTAAGGAACATGGTTAATTAAGAAAAGTGCATCGCTGCCACAAAGTGATAGTAATAGCCCATCCAAACTATCTAAAAGTAAGTTCAGAATAATACATAATGACGTTCTTTAATTATTAATTTAATAATTGATTAGAAACTATTTAGAACTGTTTACAAAAGAATAATTAGAATTGAATTTGACACATTAGACATCTGTGAGTAAAACACTTTTGCATTTATGTTGTAAGTTCTACCCTGTCATTCTGGGTGACGTTACTGTCTGCTAAAGTCAGACTTCCCCTCGTCCTATATGGGTGAGTGTACTCCAGATTCATTAAGGACGTCATAACTTCACAGTAAACTACATTTGTATTGTAAGCCTTCTCTCAGTCATTATGGGTGTCGTTTCTATGTACTGAGTGTGACTCGCCTATCGTAGGAGCTTTAGCAAGCCTCCTGATATTCATTTCACGCAAGTGATCTCATCGTTACCCTCATTGTTCATCATTATTGCTATAATAAAAAACGTTTTGCACAGTGATCTGCGAACGAATCGCATTTAGTAAAAACTAAATCGCAAGTAGGTGAAAACTGTATCGCAAAGTAGAAGTTGTATCGCAATAACCCCAGAAAAGAGAGTGTGAAGGACAGAAAACTAAAAGCTAAGGGAAGCAAAATGACAATATTTACTTTATATCTATTACCTCTGTGACCTCCGGAAAGTTAATCATTTATCTAGGATCTTCGTTTTTTGAACGTTTGAGCAATGACAAAAAGACATATATTATATTATAGCCTTGTCCCGTATTACTTTGTTATTTTTTTTTTTTAACGTGTTCAACATAATTCAGCATTTGCTTTGGCAACATCGTTTCTGACTATATTGGTTTGAACCAAAACAAAGAAAAAAGAACATCTTCTGCCATGACATTTCAAATAAGGTACACAATTTTACTTTCTCTACTCTCTGATTTTAGGTATAATTCAGGTAGAAATTTAAACAACATGTGCATAATTCTCAAGAACAACTACTTTATTTAAGAATAAAAGAGAATATTTATTAGAACATATTCTTGAAGTAAATTTCCACTTTATATGTACCTCTTTGTCTATGTCTAATGGTCTGCCTACTGACCTCTTGCATGTGGGCCAAATAGGGTACTGTCTATTGTCCTCTTTCCTTGGGAGCTAATATCCTGATCATGCCTACTGCCCTCTGTCTGATATTGGCTTTTAAAATTATTTTCTTTTGCGAACCCAGATTCTGCAAACTTGAAAATATATACATGTTGCAATAAGTCCTTACCGGAATTCATATTTTATTTGATTTACATAACCGTGGCAACAGAGGTCTTATTGTCCCAGATGGACAGTCAGTTTTATTAAAATTTAAAGAGTTGCATTAGAAGGAATGTTACATTCAAATTGTTTAATTAGAGTATCAAGCAAGAGAAAGTTCGTTCTTCCAAGTCGAAATGACTGCTGTTGATTTCAGTATTCCTGTTTTTTATCTTTATTCGAAAATAATATTCTCAATCGATTATCACATAATTATAGGCTACTTGTCTCTGTAAACACTTTACAAATCTCTATTTTGCACTTATCTGCTGTTTCGGACTCTAGTCGATGTATATCATACTAGTTTAACGACCAGAAGTGTTCATTTGATTTAAAAGAGTAAAAGTAATGACACTATTGCATCTTGTGAGTACATGATTGCACTTAATATCTCATTTATATTGAGGCTATTAGTGTCCACAATATGGGTAATACTTTTAGTATACTTAGCATAATGTATATTTCTGTAGTTTGCAAAGTATCTCAGTGACCAAATGACTACTGCGAGGGAGTGATTCTTTGCAGCTTAAAGGTATGCTCAAAATTACACTTCCACAATGATTATTTTGTTCTTGTCTCAAGCACTGTAACTTCCAGTTCGATTTTACTTACATGCTAGTATCCTTGTAAACTTCGCAGAGTGACCCTTTAATGACAGCTGTGTCCATAATCTTCTTTTCGATAATTAGACCTTCTTTAGCAAGTGCTGTAACATGAGGCTGAAAACCAAATGATATTTGCTCTCTGGTTGATGAATATAGCTGCAAAAAGAATAGTTGATATAGAGATGTGTTGCCAAGACTGGCTTCCAGTGAGTAAGCAGTTTAAATTGCTAATATTGAGATTTTTTGTGGTCGGGGCTATAAATCTATAGTTATTCGAAACCACAATTTTCTACCAGCACCAGCAAACATTGTGTTAGCAAAAATGATTATACATATCTTTAAGATGATTTGTTGTTGGGCTAGCAATAATTGTGACACGTTCCATTACCCCAACATATGCAGTTCAGAAATTCGTGTTCCATTCCATTTGAGCATACTTAAGTTAGCAAATTTGAAAATGGTAAAGATCGTAATGATACCTTTTCTCCTTCACAAACCAACCAAATCTTTAGATATAAATTGTCACAAATGTTCTCACAGCTAATATTCTGTGCAGGTACAAGCAGGTCTGTAAATTTATTATATCTTACTATATCCAAGTCGAAATTGCAACTTGCTGATGATAACCCAAATGAAGAATAAAAAACAATACTTAATAGGAGAAGCGTGCTATAATGTAAAAAACATATATGATCACTGTGGAGGAGTGAAAAAGCACTCCTCAAAAGTGATTATTCACTCTCACTTACACTTACAGCACTGAAAGAAATAGCATATAACGTCTGCAGAAGCATTAATCTGACGCAATAGATTAATTTCTGATCAAATGTGAGGAATATTTATTTTAGAGTATAGTTTTAAGCTTTATAAGTGGAAAAACTATACTCAAAAACACTCCTCCATCAGTTGTGAGGCTTGATTGAAACACTCCTCCATGACCATCAGTTGTGAGGCTTGATTGAAACATAATTGCAACAAACAAGTAAACCATTACAATTTTCTTGATATAAAATAGTGACACCCTCTGTAAGATGTAAATATAATATATTGCCTACTATTGCATGGTCATTGTGTACAACACCCGATAGTAAATTGCACCTAAACTGATTTGGTGAAAACAAAGGCACTGCAAAAGTTGACTAAAAACATCATTTTGTTGACTTGCTATTGGAAGACACAGGTCATGATGGATCATAAAACCTAGCAAAAATAAGTAGCACTTCTGAAGGATCAACCAAAGTGAGGTGAGATGATCTAAACCCTCACAGATATTTCTGGAACTAAGAACCTTAAGTGATAGAAATCTTGTTATATGCTTCGCTTGCTACACTTTAAGCATTTGGATTACTATATATAAGAAGTAGTTTTGATCATAGATTCTGGCTTCCTATCTCATAGCCTAAAGCTTTGCTCAAAAAATCACTTCTCTGCAGAGATTATGTACAATTCAAAGTTCCAAATACAGTTCCATGGTAAGTGGGGCACTTACTTTAAGGGTGGGGGTGGGCACCTACTTTTGGGCAGTGCTTAGAAACGTGTAGTGAAAAAAAAGTATGTGGAGAAATGGTTTGTGGGTTTGTGGATAAAACAATTAAAAGTATCACTTTAATAAAATCCAGGTACATCACATGCATGGTCCACCTGTTCTTAAATTTGACAGGTTTTGTTTCAGTTCTTTTCGCTCTTCTTTATTCCCATTAAAATTGAACAGGATATTTTAATACTACCCCCATTGGACGCACGTCCCTTCAATGGTCGGATGAGATTGAAAGATTAATATCATTAATTTGGAGGATTGCAAATTTGGTACGTCAGCAGGATGCTGAAGATATTGAATTTTAAGGTCGATTTCCAATAGGTAAAATATTCGCTGTGAAAATCAAAAGAAGAGATTCCACTGGTATACTTTGCTTCTTTTGCCTTTCACAGCATATTTTTTGCCTAGTGTAAATCTACGTTTACTCCAACTCTGATGGAGAGTACAGTGATAAGAACGTGAAAAATCGTTATTTAAATTGTTATCACATAGAAAAATTTTGTCTAATTTAAATTTATCTAATTTAAATTTATCTAATTTAAATTTATCTAATTTAAATTTATTTAATTAATCTAAATTTAATTGATTTATCGTATTTTTATTGATACCTCTTCTTGACTTCTTCATTAACAATAGCAATCTTTGAGATTGCCCCTACTTTAGGGGGGTGCTTACAATTGAGAAGCGCCTAATTTCAGAACTTTACGGTATTCAAACCTGAGCATTCTGCTAACTATAACTCGAAGATGATTTATTCTTTCTTCTACTGACTATCTAATTATTCTTTCTTCTACTGACTTTTTTATTATCATTCCTATAAGATAAAATTCTGCCACTGATGAGATACTTTCTAGTTTCAAACCAGCACTGGAAATAAGTAAGTGAAAATAACAGCACCACAGTATTGAAAGTAGCACGCCAAACCGAGTGAAAGTTATATCTATGTATAATGTATATAGTATACAGCATATAGTAGATATAATATAGCATATAAATAGCATGTAGTACTACGTACAGTACACCGTCTATATGTATATAATATAATAAATGTACTTGTCAAAACAAAAAGAATTCTTTTTAAAAATAAAATAATGTGTTTTAACTTACCAATGCCTGTAATCAGACTTATACTAGTTTTTATTAGCTTTCAATAATAAAAAAATAATATATGTTACAATTTTAAAACTATATGATTAAAGACTGTTTTTTTATTAGCTTTCAATAAAACATATCTGTTAAAATGTTAATAAAAAATATAAAGAAACTAGCTAGACAATGGAACAATGCATACATTTTCTTTGGATGAATATCACTCTTTTATAAAAAATCTTCTACTGTTGAATTGCGTATTGCCATTATATTTCCAATTTGCATTGGGAGTAATTATTAATGTTAAAACACCCAACTTATCTATACTCATGATAGTAATTAGATGCTTTATGACCCTAAAGTGGATAACATTAATATTTATTTCAAAATTGAAGAACGAATCTTCCCAAAATCAAAATGGAGACTTTAATTCTTAAAATTTTGAAAAACATTTTTATAAAAAATCTCTCTTATCATTTTATATCTCCAAAAATTGAGAAAAAAGCTTCCTTAGAATACAAAATGGCTGCCAAAAAAGATTCATGGTCAATACTCGGTCCCGAGTCAATAAAATCGAAAAAAATCTGGCCAACAGTCTTGTACTATTGCCTGGATGGAATGACAATACATAATCTCAAGATGGTACCATGCCTTTTCGGTCCATTGGACTGAGTGGACAGCACAAAAAATGTTTTCGTGAGTCCTTTTAAAATATCACCTTGCATGCTGGTACCAAATTTCAAAATGATAGCAGTTTGGGAACATGATCTATTAAGAAGAGCGGGATTTTGCCGCATCCGCAAAGTGATAGTAATAACCCATCCAAACTTTGTTTGGCGGGCTAATCACTGTGGATAAAAGATTGGTAAGAACAGCATCAGACTACAAAACTCTTAATTAATGTTCAAAAATAACTCCTCCACTTTGACATCTGTGCATATTTCAAGCAGTATAAACGTCAAATTTTATTTTACATAAACTAAGGGTCCATTTTTTCATACATAAGAATAACAACTTACCTCACTAATTCAACCGTCTCCTCTGTGTATGAAAGAAATGGAAAATAACAACTCAGTCCACTGTGTAGAAGCCATTTTTAATAATTATATATTTATTTTTTTATTATTTAATTATTACTGTTTGGTAAACTTCTGTTCTGCAAATTTCGCTTCGTTACTTTCATTTTCTTGTTGTTTTTGCGTCATCCCTGTTTGTTTTGCATAATTAAGCAATATTTCCCCAAGCAACATAATTTATGCAATTATTGCCTCATTTTCGCTTTGCATAAGTCCCATACTTTCAACCAAAAATGGTACAAAAGAAATGTTTTTTTTCTGGTGCATTGGGTTGAAGAAGAGTTTGACTGCGAAATCTAAGATGAAATCTTCTGTCTCCACTGTTTAGTGAGCAGAACAAACGGTGGACATATTTTCCCCATTAAATGTATGAAAAAAATGGAAAAAAGTGGAAACGGTGGACTGAGTGGACATTCTTATGTATGAAAAAAATGGACTCTAAGACATAAGTAATTCTACTTATTATTCTACAAAATAAACCAATTAAATTCAAAGCTGTTAGATCCAGTACTCTTCAATATAGATTCTATACTTCGACCCCCTATAGGATAGATCTGGATTTCTAAACAGAAGTTGAGTAAGTTTCTACTACAGGTCAAAAACTTAGTTTATCGCATATGGTATATCCTCAAATAAGCACCCAGGGCATGTGACGAAACTTATACCAAGCATAAACAAGCTGTGATGATGTTAGCTACAGGGTGAACAGAAGAGAGTTGTTTAGAACACTAGATATGAAAGGATTTTACAGAGCTTTCACAATTTTCAATGTTTAACAGAAGGATAACAATAAGATGGTTGTGTATTTTCTTTTGTTTTGACAGCTATCCAGTGTGTTCAAAGTCTGAAGTAAAGATGCTAGAACGTCGCTCAACGTTGTTCTAGTAAGTGTCTTTATTGTGGACTTAGAACAACTTTTTGTCCACTAAGTACTGCCTTGTTAAACTCTTTGGAAATTTTATCTCTATTAGGGGGTACCTATATGTACTATTAGGTTTTAAAGTGTCAGATTTGGAAAATGGGTGTCAGACAAAATTTTTTCTGACATTGATCTGACATTTTACTGGCATTTCCTGACATTAAACATTGTTTTCTGACATTTTCAAACATTCTCTGACAATTGTCTGACGCTTCCTAACACTGTGTTTCTGACATGTTCTGACGGTACCAATTAGTTTGATATGTCTGTCTGACCAAAACTTTTTTGTCTGACATTTAGGGACATAATGGGATGTGTTATTTCCTATTCTGATACTTTATAACCTTAAGAGTTTATTAGGGGAGAATCCAATTTCTGTTTGGTGGACTAAAAATAAACTGTGACAAAGACATGCCACAAATAAAACAATTAAGTCAATTTCTTGTGTGAAAGAGTTTATCTTGTTCATATAAAATTTCATAAGAAAACAGTAAATAACAGATATGAATTCAGTGCTCCAAAATATAAACAAAATAATGACAGTGATTATTTGTTCTTATTCCAAGCACTGAATAAAGGTTGTTTTCCACTTTTGAAAATTTTCTGTGGAATCGAAATGGACAGAAAATATGCCCGTGTAGAAGTCAATTTCTACCAATAGAATGTCTACAATTTATTTCTACACTTGCCCAAATTTTCTGAAGTGGAAAACGGCCCTATAAAATTACCTATAGCCTCAAAAAACACTCCTCCTAGGTGATGACCAATATTTTGAGGCTTGTACCTATTTAGACTCATTAAAGTTTGTTTTATTTTCGCACATCTACTCATAAATGTATTCATGCTCAATTTATTCTTGCACATTTATATAGCCTTTTTTATAGCTGATTATTACTTTTTTCTGGATTGCACGACAAGAAGCACATTATGCTTTAACAATTTCCTTTTAACCTTATTAGCCATGGGAGGAAGGCACAAAGGGAGACACAAAGTGCTCACGGCATATTCATTTTACGATAACCTTTTTCCAATAATGGTAGGGTATTGAAATTTGGTGACTTTTAAGGAATAGAATCAATGAATTTATTTTTTGTTATTTTATTTTTCCGGGGTAACTTAATTCTGAACAGGGGGTAATTTTTTTAAAAAAATTAAAATTTTGTTAAAATAAAAGCTTTGTATTACTTATGGAAGTAATAAATGAAATAATATGAAGGTAATGAAAAATACGAACAAGATTTCATATTTTACAGACCAGATAACATATTTTACAGACCACAATCATACTTTTAATGATGACATCATTGCAGGTATCAGTGACGTCGTCAAGTCGAACTTGAAAAGTGTTTTTATTGAGTTGTTCTGTAAGTATATCAAGTTCCATGTCATAAGCGCTAGTGGTTCGGAAATAAAAATTAAATTAGTACTTGTTTCTATAATCTGTCTAAAAACTCACATTCAGTATACCATATTCAATTGTGTTTTTAAATATGGCAATAGTAATTAATACTGTTCATAGACATTATGATTTTAATTACAGTTTAATGACACATACTTTGCTGTGCCTAATTGTAGGAGGTTCCTGTTTTGGCGAAAAAACACCACCCATTTCCATTTATTAGGCACAGGTTTTATAAGGATTTGACCTAAACCCTAAATTATATTTTAAGAATTTTCACATTTTATGCAGACCCCCCCCCCTGTCATTAGGCACAGGAGAGTAATATCATTAAGATTTAATTTTAACTTTTTTTCAAAAATCAAAGAAGAAAGCTTCCCAAAAATCAAAATAGATACTTGAGTTTTTGAATTTTTAAAAAAGTTATCTCCTACAGTTAATTTTATATCAAAAATTGAGGAAGAAGCTTCCCAAAATATAAAATACAAAATGGATGTTAAGTCTCCATTTCTCCCCTTATCCATTTGGGTATGAATTTTTTTGATTTTTTTTTTTACTTTTGAAAAAAAAAGCCTTCTTCTTCGATACGGTCCTGAGTCTACGAAATTGAAACAATTTTTCCCAGTGGTCTGGTAATATTGCCTAGAAAATCAATACAAAATATCAAGACAGTACCACACCTTTTCTGTCCAATGGAACAAAAACACAGCTCTTTTTGTCCAATACTCGGTCAAAAAACAATTAGCGAGTCCTTCCAAAATTTCGCCTTAAAATATGCTGCTCTAAATTTCAGAAACATGGTCTTAGAAGAAAAGTGTGCCGCCACCCACTGTTGCAAAGTGATTTGGCAGCTGATATTGAGCATCTTCAGAATTATATCAACCTGTTTCACACATAAAAGGTGCTATTTTATCAAACTTTGCATCACATTGTGGGCAAGAAAAATTAGAATTAGAATTGATGTTCCCCTTTAAGCAATAATAACAAAACATGTGATTGCATCGTCCTGAATACGGGTTGGCCACGTTTTCATTACATATTCCACAGATGTAACTTAAGTGTTGTTCATTTCTGGTTAATGATGACGTAATGATCGATGATTTAATTTGGAACAATTTTGAAACACTGTTCGACAACTTTTTAAAATTGATACGAGGTACGATGCATAAAACAGACTGTGATAAACTATCCCAAAGCATTTCTTTACGCATGTACTCATAGTCAATATATCGTGGAGCTGGTTTCATTTGGAAGACATGTTGAACTTTTAACAGTCGCTCCAATATACTTGAATGCCTACCATTTCTTATAAATATTAAGAAATTAATGAGCAATAACAATTCAACTGATGTTCCAAGATACAAACTTAATTTCCATATGGAAGGTAAATAATGATATCTCCCATTGAGTCTTGTTTCTAAGAGCTTCAAAAGTTGTCTCTGACGTTCTTTCAACCAATATACAAATACATAGAATATCCCATAAACATATTTTTGTTTCTGATTAAGCAAATCACCATGTTCTGTTTCATATCCCGTGTTTAACATAGCTTGTCCTATTGAAACACCTGAAGAATTTATAGAAAACTTCCAAAGTACATATCGTAGTATAACGTTTAGTTCTGGTTGGAATTTTAAACACATTGTGAATGGATTAGTCTGTAGTGATTCATTGATAGCATGGTGAATAATATTGTATATTTGATTACTTATTTGTTCAGCATCAAGTTGTGTCACACGGAGGACGTTGTATCTTTTTTTCTTATATGACATACTAAAATTATAAATATATGAAATTCAGGATGCCTATCCACCAAACCTAGTTGTCCTGATGGTAGTCAAAATTATATCATGCAACATTTGATGAAGATATCATCATAAGTGTTTCTGTATACTTACCTTGTGGGCTTGTGAGTTGGCCCTACACCTAGTAATAGTACTGGTTTTGCTAAGCTTTTTCCAATTATTTAAAAAATATTATAGTATTCTCCACACAAACGTTTAACAACCACAACATCCTACTGTTAACAATCATCAATACTTCATTGCTTGAAGGTAGCACTTCAAATCAATGTTAATAAACAATGATAACAACCACACAGGCATGCCAGAAGCATAAAACTTAATCCCCATAATTCCTGAGATGTTTTTGCATGATGATGTAAAATATCAACAATATAGGAGCTAATCATCAGATGTTTTTATGAAAACATTCATAATTTATTTTCAGAAGAATTCCAGGAGTTCTTTTTTAATTCAGATGGGAGGTGGAAAGAATGTGATCTTTTAGTATTGTATTTAACAACATCTCTAATCATTTAATAATTATAGTCTTAGCATTATATTCTATTTAAATTTACTCTTGCACACATGACCTTTATACAGAAAATGATAACAATGCAGACCCAATTGTTTATCATTTTTACATTATTTACACTGTTACATTATTTACACTGTTTTGCGTGTTTTGAAAAAAATATGCATTAGTTTCAGGTCAACTACATAATTGACACTTGCTACCTTTATCATGGTAAAATTATGTCAAGACAGTGTGGAGAAGGGTAGTGAAATTTCATATCAAGGATAAACACCCAAAACTTACATGGCATTAGGATTTCCTGTCCTTATTAAGTTAAAAAGGTTTCAGTTCAAATAAACAATTGGAACACTTTTATCGAAGTAAAATTATAACAAATCGCTGTGGAGGAGAGTAGTGAAATTTCAAATCCTAGCCTAAAGCAATGAAAAATCACTCATCCACAGTAGATATGATTCTATACACAGGATGGTTTTTACTAGCCCTATTAAAGTTGTATTTAATAAACCCATTTTATTATAAGATGGTTTTTACTAGCTGATGTTATGAAGCACTAGAGAATAGAAGAATGTATTTTCTTTATTATTCATTCCATAAGATTTTTTTGTTAAAAAATCTTCCTCTGTGGAATTGTGTATTGTCATTTATTTCTAATTTGCATTGGGAGTAATTAATAACGTTATGAAAATCAACATAGCATAACATGACCAAATTCTCATAGAAAATTAAAATGTCAAAAAAATTCTCTACTTCCCCCTCTTACCATTTGGGTATGACATTGCTTAACAAAAATTTGAATGTAGTCAAATCCTCATAGAAATCAAATGTTCAAAAAAATTTAAGTCTCTACTTTTGAAAAAAATTCCTTTTTCGCCGATACTCGGTCCCAAATTTACAAAATTGAAACATAATTGGCCAGCGGTCTCGTAATATTGCCTAGAATGCCATAACAAAATTTTAGCATGGTACCATGCCTTTTAGGTCTGGTCTATTGGACCGAAAACTCAATTTGGATTCTGTTTGCCCAAAATCAAAATCAAAAACATTTTGGCAAGTCCATCTAGAATATCGACACAAATGCTTGTACCGAATTTCAACATGGTCTATTAAGAAAAGCAGGATGCCGCCGCAAAGTGATAGCAATAGCCCATCCAAACTTTGTTTGGTGGGCTAAAAATGATTGAGGAGTCTTGCAGCCTGTCACAAGTCTTACGTTAGAATCATTATCTATTTCTCAAACTTGCTTAAAACCAGTAATGGAGTGAACATGACTACATTAATATATCAGTTTTTAACTTAATTTATATTTTATTAAACTATGTTTTATTGAACAAAATACAAATTATATACAATACAATTACATAAGAACATTTTGTACAAATATAAAATTGAAAGTATAGCTGCAAAGAAGCAACATTTCAATGTCACAATAAATATATTACATGATATATAATACTATATAATATAAAGTTACATTAGTGCTTGAGAAATTAATCACTGTGAAGGAGTGAGTTATGAGCATACCATGCTACAAATCACTCACTTACAAAGATTATACATATAAAATTAAAGAGCAAATTAGAAGGTAGAAATAATTAATTAGACTGTGATTCATTTCCAGTCCGCAACTTGGTCTTCTTTGTTCCAGTGCGTATTAAGAACAATTTATTTGTTAACCAAATAACAAGTGAAAAGAAGTGAATTGGATAATCACTAAAGAGAATTAAAGGTATATCATACTTATGCACACCAAAAAGAAAGTTACCGTATTTCCTCGTTTTAGCACCCCCTCCCCCTCAAATGAGTGCCTCTTCCTCATATTAGCGCCCATCTTAGGAACATTATAGAGAGTATATAGTGAAGATATGGTATATCAAATACACGGCATTGAAAGTAGCTTGCCAAACTGAGCGAGCATATAGTATAGTATAAAGCATATAGTATAGTATAGTATATAGTATAGTTATAGTATGTATTATACAGTATTATAGTATATATAGCATATATAGTTTATATAGCAAATATAGTACATATAGCATACATATAGTATGCATATAGTGTAATAACTATAGTATAGTATAGTAAGTTATAGTCTAGGCTATACCCATAGCTACTATGCTTTTAATATATTACATGTTTTTATTGGAAGAAGAAATCATGTACTGTACAAATTTTACTTATGAAAGTTAACACATAATTGTTATAAATTTTACCTCTAATGGTGAATATCCAGGTGAGAAGCTTCGATAAAATCATGCAAAAAAGAAATTTTTGCAAAGTATACTTCACCAAAATATTCATTGAAAGTACTTTCCATGTTATCCAAAAACAAAACATTATCTGTTAGGCAATAAATAAAAATAAATACTTCATTTTCTCTTTATTTTATCCAACCCTTGATCTTCGTTCTTTGCACAAGTTCTGTTTATATTTACCAGAATATGGTAAACAAAACTTTGCAGACCAGATGAGTAGTTCAAAATTAAACAGAAAAAATGCGAAGATCAGATTCGGTTAGAACATAGTTTTCTATGTTCATAAGAAACCTTAGCACATTCAAAACTTAAAATGTTCTATAAATGCTAATGCAATTATACAATGTCACTGACAATGGTGGCCAGAAAGTTGGATGCCATTGGCCAGCTCCTTTAAAATTTAAAAAATAATTTTTATAAAATTAATTTTTTATCTCCAAAAATTGAGAAAAAATAACATTGGACAAAAAATTGGACCCTTATTGCCCAAAACTTAAACCTGAGTAGACGAAATTGAAAAATTTTTGGTGAACACTTCCAAAATATTGCATTGTATGCTGGTACCAAATTTCAAAATGGTAGTACTTTGGGACATGACCCAATAAGACAAGTGGGTGCCACTGCTGTAGTGATAGTACTAGCCAACCCATACTCTGTTTGGCACGCTTAATATAGCAAAAATACATTTGCTTTCCACTTTCAATTTGGCATGAGTTCAAATAATGAGTTCCCCTCGATTTTATACATTTTAAATAGTGCCCCACCTTATTCATATAAGAACCCCCTCATTTAAGCGCCCCTCGTAAAATTGACTGCTTCAATAACCACCATGGGTTGCTAAAACAAGGCACTGCAGTGTTAGAAAAAACTTGGTATAAATTCATACGGTCATAAGTTCCACTGTTAAACCGAAATGTTTCAACAAAACTTTCTAAAGGGGTCTTACAAAAGCACATCTAAATTGTTTTTATGGCATCATTTCAACACTAGGATAGAGAGTGGTAAAAAAATACAATTTTGCTTGGTTGAGTTAAAAGTAAGAATTTATGTGTGTATGGAAAAGATGCCTAAAGCATAGCAACAGGACTCACATTTTTTAAAGGTGAAATTATGTTTTGTGGAAAAACATTCCTTTTTTAAATCTTTTTAAATAATAAGTAACTCCTTGGAGAGTTACAATAGAAAAATACAATCTACAAAGTTGAAATATGAGCATTAATTAGCATTACTCTTAAGTTTTTGAAGATCATAGGAAAATGGAAAGCAAGATAATGGTACAGAATTCTACAAATGAAATGTGTGAGGAAAGAAACTAGTTGCATAGAAATTTTTGTTACAAGAAAGTGATTGTATAGTAAAAGTGTGAGCATTAGCTGAATACCTAGTCTCATGAATAAAAGATTTTAAAGCAGAGTCAAAGACTTCAATTCATTAGAACAGCTGCCATGGAAATACTTATACAATGAAAGTGAGGCAAAATTGCGACGATGAGATAAAGACTGTAAGTTTGATGAAAGGTCAGGTCCAACGATATTAATTATTTTTTTCGGAATACGGTCAAGTAGCTTGACAAACAGCAATTGCACCAGCCCAGATATGACAGCAAGTATTCAATACAAGGATGAATGGTAGCCTTGTATAGGATAACTTCTGGGGAAAGAAAGTTCAATGCTCGATAGAGAGAACCAACTTTCTCATAGCTACAGTTTTGGCAATTGACTCATTATTGGTATTTCAGGAGAAGTCTTTTAAATCGATTAATTGATTGAAGTTTAGTTTTTCAAGCATTCAATGTCACAAGCCACTTATCACCCCATTCAACAACAGTATGGAGATCACTCTCAAGCTCAGCAGTTATTTCAACATTGTCAAAGACATCATTGGTCTTGGCTTAACATGAATATACAACTTGCTCATTGTGTTGTCAGGAAGGTTATTAATAAAAGATAAAGTGTAGGACCAAGGACTGAGCCTTGGAGAACCCAAGCCCTAATAGAGCAGCAGTTAGAAGACTGTCCATTGAGGACAACTCCTATTTTTCAATCTGAGAGAAAAGACTTGGTTATATCTAATAAGGGACCAGAAACACCACAAGCTTTGAGCTTATGTAAAAGACCAGCATGCCATACCATATCTAAAGCCTTAGATATATCCAGAGCAATAGCTCCGGATTCTGCACTTAAAGCATGATAAACACCCTCAGTTAAATTATCAGAAGTCGATCTACATCAGAACGAAAACCATGCTGAAAATCTGAGAAAAGATTGAGAGAATTCAGATGGACTAAATATCTGTTAATAAGAGATTCAAAAACTATACTAATGATAGGTAGAAGACTTATAGGATGATAATTGCGGGAATCGGATTTCTCATCAGAAAAAAACAGAATGACAGTGAGAAATTTCCATCAAGAGGGATAAAACAATTCAGCAACGAACTTGACATATAATTTGGAGAGAATTGGAAAAAGTTCAGGAGTACACTTCTGAGGAACAATAACAGGAATACCATGGGTCAAGTCCAGCGATCACAGCACCAACCTTTTTAGAGTATCAAAGTTATCAAAATGTAAGTTTGTCCTAAGCAAAAAGTTAGTTAGATGATGTTTAGAATCATCAAGAATTGAGTTATTGCTAAACAGCTTCGTAAAAGCTCAGCTTTATCTTTAGAATGTCTAAGAACTTCAGGGCCATGGAATAAAGGTGGAATTGAAGAATTCCATTTGTTAGCAAAGCTATTGTAGATATCCCAGAAATCACGATTAGCCAAACTTTTGAGATGTCAGTCTGGCATGAACCCTATGCTCATAATCAGAATGGGGATCTAAGCTGAAGCCTGTAGGTAATATTTTAGACCTTTTTATAGTACCTTTAATTATGCATCTTGAATGGGAACAAACCACTGAATACATCAGTGAAGTAGAGTAGTGAGTCAACAATCTTAAAGCCATTTTCCTCTTCAGAGAATTTTCTAGGGAACGGAAAATGCGCGTGCGTAGAAAGAAATTATAGACATTCCATTGGCAGTAATTTTCTGAAGTGAAAAATGGCCTTTATATTAATCAGTTCTTCACAAAAAAGAATATCAAGTTTGTTGATGTAACTACAGTAAATTGATTTATTTCCCAAAGGCAATGAAATCCCACCTTATCGTTAAAGAGGAGTATTACGAGCGCGCTTAACGATTGTTCGAAGGAACTGGGATCAACATCACGTCTGCTGGAAAACGCCATCTCGGAGCAGTGATCGGAAGCCAAGAATACAAACG